>PGIR01000035.1:0-249134 GCA_002812735.1 Scedosporium dehoogii | reverse complement strand
TTTTTTCTTCTTCTTCTTTCGAATAACATCAAACAAGGAAAGAAGGAAAAAGAAATTTCAACAAGAATGAATGCTCTTTATTTTCTTGTTTCGCTTCTCGGCTCCGAAGCGCGTCCGCAAACTTGTAGACAAGACTGCGACGATGCCCTGTGCCTTGGTACGGAAATCCATCCGCTAGAAACAATTTCATCAACAGCACTATTACGCGAAAGCCGGTCCTCTTGAATTCAAGGCTGCTCTATACTCATAATGAGTATTACTTCCCCCAGAGGAATTGGCCAGCCTCTTTTCAACGAACACTGTCCTATCTCGGAGTTGAAGAGGCCGGTGAGATGATATGATCTGTCTCTAGCAACAAATTGATGTTTTGGAGTAGACTGACAAAGCGATTCGGCTCTTGAACAACCTCGGAGAGATATGTCGGCTTAGCCTGAGGGCGGCTGGAGACGTCAGCTGCGTCTAGACGCCGACTTCTTGGCTACGGCCGCAAAGATCATCTTCCTCCATGCGTCTAACTTCTGTATAATGGAGTAATTTGCTTGCTTCACTTGCGCATAACCACCTACACCAGAACTAGATCATCGTCAAGGCGGCGTCGTCCCATTTACCTTCTGTCTCTCTTTGATCCAGAGTGTGCTAGCGGAAACATCTAAAGATCGCGAGACTCACTGAGCTGAGACAGAACGAATCTGGTTGTTCCAAACTTTTGTTTGTGCCGTGGGAGGTAACCCTTTAAGTCCCCCACCAGTCTGGTTGAAGCTGAGTGGATTGATGTATTTAGACAACGTAAGCCTTACTGCTCAGTTCTACAAAATTATTAGACGGCGTTGAGTTGCGTGCGGGGAGCATCTAGAACTTTCAATGCGATACGAGCGATCCGCACAATCCATATCCGTTTCTTAAGTAGTGCCCACCCCAGTTCCCAGAAACCCCTGCCCGAAAACTCCGCCGAAAAGCGTTTGGGAGTCACGGTTGGTCGGTCAACGCCAATTGTCAGGTACTTCTCAGTTTCAAAGACCATGGAGAGGTGGATACGAGGCGTTGTGCGAGAATTCGAGAGCATTGGGACAAGCTTTGGTTTGGGATGGCCGAACATGGTATCACCCAAGCACATGGGGTCATCATTCGCAAATGAAGACAGCGAACAAGTCTTTTACGAAGTTGTTCATGGTCTTAATAAGGTCGAGAGCTTAAGAAAAGATCACCCAGGCTCTTTGGGGTTCCTCGAAGACAGTATCAAAGATTTTTTTGCTAGGTGACATTTTGGGAAGAACATGTATCCGAGTACTAGGTTAGGCCGAATCCCCAGCAGGATCAACCAGAGAATTAAGGTTCCCGAAGTGTACTGCCGGCGGGTAAGCAGTGATGTCTCAGGGTCACCCAAGACGCACTAGGTGCATTTGGTAAAGCACCACAGCGGTTTAAGCTTAAAAATGCCGGTTTACGCCCGAGGATTTCTCTTCCAGGGCGGACACGCCGCGGCTTATGAGACTTCCTGCTCGGTACTCTGATGTGTCATAAAATAAGCACTCTAAGTCTTCCTGGCTGGGGGCGGCTTGGCAGGGGGCTTCATGGGGTGGAAGTATATGTATTTTCTGGGTTTTCTCATAAACGTGGTGGGAGAGAGGCAATGTAGCACGAGAGAACTACGAAGATGGCAATTGCAATGTCTCAAACACTCCTTCCATAGCTATTCCATTTGTCTGCGCTGGAGTGTTTAATCCATAGCAATCTTCATCATTTCGTCAATCAGATTCTTATTTTAGCAGGGCTGTTGTCATCGTACCCTTGGGGCCCTCACCGCATTTCATCCTCGCATGGCTGGCCAGACCATGCCGGATAAAGCCTGCCGCAGGGACTAGAATCAACAAACATCACGGAGGATACTCGGTCTTCATTCTATAAGAGACCCATCCGGATCTATTGTGAGAAGCAAGGCGTGACAACAAGGACCGGATGGCGATGGGTTTAATTTGGGGCCAGAATTTCAGTGTGCCTGTCTTTCACGCGATCGCCACCGCCCTGGTGATTCTCATCTTCGCGGCTTTCCCAAGTGGGATTGCAACAGGACAAACATTGGTTCTACTCAACATCCCGGGGTACGTGGATTGTCCGAAGCCAGTGAAGATCTCAGATACACATGCTTCCTCTTGGATTCACGTCGTTGGCTCTTTGTTGGGGAGGTACACTCATGTCAGCAAAGATGATAGATAGCCACCATACATGGGTTGAGATGCAGGGTTGTCAAAGACAAATGTGTAGGAGGGATGGGAAAGTTATGTTGTTGTCGTGAACTTGGAGAAGGATGTGAAAGGAGTTTAGAACGTGCAAATTCCAAGGTTTAAAGTAGTCAACGAGATGATATTATTGGATCGTTGATCGTAGTCTTGAAGAATCGGATATCCCGTCCCTGATCCTCCCAAAACCCAACCCAGCCCAACCCCTTAAACTCCCCACCCCCTTTACACGACAAGAAAAATCTTGATTTTAGAACGTGGTTGTTGACAATTCGACCCATGTCACGGATGCTTGAGCCTCAAATTGGACATCACTACCGAGGTAATCAGGACAATGATCAACGACACAAGGGTAGTTAATTCCTCGTGGCTAACGAGCCATTGGACGAAAGATGTTTACTAACCCAAGGGGAATTGCGGTCAGCAGCCAGCTCTCCAAAAACGTCCCCAGCCCCTAAACCAGACAAATAGGAGCACATCAAATGACCCATGGACTCGGATGGGATCGACGCCACCGGCAGTGGATCCATGTTAGCGCGTCGATCCGCGGCCTTGGTGGGTGTTGGCACGGGCACTAAACCAGGGCGGATTGACAGGGAAATTGCCGGATGCGGAGAGTTTGCCATGAGGACTCGGCCCTTGGAATAGTTCGCGGCGTTGATCAATATTTCATGGCAAAATTACAACGGGGCAGGAGATGAAGTAGCGTCTAGGCCAATGTTCGTTTCGCCGCAATACCGCCTATCGACAGACGCGGACGACGGGAAGATGGGTATAAAAGTCTGTCCTGCCGCGATCGAAGTGGCATGATTTGTTTTTACATCCACACTCACACATCATTCACTCTCGTCGCTCATTTTCGCAACCAACTATTCGACATTCTTTAATTCTGCTTTTTAATCAATCTACTTGCTTTTAATATCATCCCTCTCAATCTATCACTAATACCGACACAATGAAGTTCTCTGGGCTCCTCGCTGCGGCTTTCGCCTTCACTGCCTACGCCTCGGTCATCCCCCAGGCTCCTCCCGCTGTTGCCGATGTTGGCCACTGCCTTGACTGCACCGTTTCCGCGGTCCTGACCACCGTCACCGACCTCAAGGCCACCGTCGACAAGGAGTTGGTCTCCATCAGTACGCGCCTTCCCCTCTTCACATCCGCTGTCAACCCTTGAGACTCGTCTTGTACTAATTCACTCATCGTAGCCGCTCTTGTTGGCGCCGGCGACCTCACCGTCGACGTTGTCGCTGAGGTCAAGGCCAAGATCGTCACCCTCACCGCCGAGGTTGAGGTTGTCGTCAACACTGTCCTTCCTCTCGTTGCCGGTATCGATGTCGCTCTTGCTGTCGGCGATCTCCAGGTCCTCCTCAACCTTGTCGTCGAAGTCACTGCCCTCGTTTCCGGACTTGAGAAGACCCTCGCTGGCCTCGTCGTCTCCCTAGGTGATGGTATGTCTTAGGAGGCCCCAAGTCACAACGGTATCAGGGACATTGCTAACGGTACATCTAGATGTCGCCACCCTCACTGTTGACCTCGGCCACATCCTCTACGCCGTGAACTGCCTCCTCACTGCCGTCCTCAACCTCGTCTTCAGCATCGTCGGCTCCGTCACCGAGTGCGTTCCCCTCGTTGGCGAGCTCCTCCAGGCCGCCAACGGCCTCCTCGCTATTGTCAACGGCCTCCTTACCGGCACCCTTGCCGAGATCTTGGTCGCCGTCCACTTGTAAGGAGATGGATACGTCGTCGAATTGAATTATGGGCTCGAGAAGCTTCTTTGTATAATATTAGTGTCGAATGGATTGTCGCGGATGACCAACGCCAAACGAAAACCACGCAATCGTGCCGTGACGTGGTCCGATGCAGCCTGGCAGACAAGTTATAGCAAGTTATAATAATTCATGCATACCCAAGACTTACCTTAGTACGTGGAGAATCGTCCGGACCTAATGTGCTCCTTCGCGAATTTCCTGCTGTTGCTTACAAACCGGAGTGATTGTGAAATTAGACATAGTTGATATGCACGTCCGTGAAAAGACAAGACAAAGAGAGAAACTGAAAAGATCAAACTCCCGACCTCGTGATGTCATTTTCATATAATACATTCAATGTGATACAGGACCCAAGGCCACCTCCATCTCAACCCTCCATTTGCTCCACAGGTCCCTTAATGGCTGTGGCCCCGTCCTCCAAAGCTTCTCATGTAAACTGACCACACCATTCTCTACATCTCGCGATGATGGCCAGGTCGAAGACCACTTCCAATCTAATTCCCTCCAAGGCATCGGTCCAGGTTTCGCAGTTTCGGGGCACGTGGACGAGGCCTCCCTCGTCTTTTGGTTGACGTCGCATCGACGAAAAGCGTAGTTTAGAAGGCTTTGCTCCATCGTGTGAGGGTCGAACCGGCGGTAGTGGCCCATAACACTGAGAAGATATTCGAAGATTTCCTGTGATGGCGCGGCGAGCCAAAATCCGGCGCTAAACGACCCCGTTGTCTTGGCAGGGTCGGGTGGTACAGGGTGATCACGCTCACCAGTGAATTGGTGATCCGAGGATGCCATAAAGACGTATTCGGCAGGCAAATCAGCCTCATCGCCTTTTCTATACCTGAAATCCGTTTGCGGAGGATTTCTACTCGCGTCGGAGTTGAAAATGTCGTCCAGCGGCGAAAGCAGCAGGGTATCGGCGTCAAGGAAGAGGACACGCGAGTACTGGGTCCATTGCAATAAGCGCAGCTTGGTGAACTGGTCTTTCCACCGGGTCACCCCTGTCCTGATCCACCACCTTAGAGGCAGATCCTCTATCTCGACGACTTTGGCGCCATCGGCTTGGAGCTGTTCCCGTTTCCAAGGGTCCACCTCGCTAGTAACCGCCACGACGAAATCGATTTTGTCTTTGTTCTCGTCCCGGAGTCGCGTCTGTTGAGCGTGAAGTAGTTGGTAGGTTAATATGCGACAAGCGACGAAATAATCGTCCTCTTGCCGCTCTGAAGTGTCGCTGCCGAGGAAGGTTACGATGGCAAAGCGGGAGGTGTGGTCTAGTGAGGAAAGGCGACCATAGTCTAGGCTGAATGGACGCTGCGACGGTTTTAGGTAGATGTACAACCCCGACACGGCCACCAGGAAGACGACGAAAAAGCGCAAATAGCGCACTACTGGGCGAGCACCCATGTAGGCGTAAGGAGGGTATTAAGGAACGTGAACAGAGAAAGCGAGAGGACGGGAATTGTTGAAACGTGAGGTTGAAGGAGGACAAAACGTCTCAGCGCACGTGTCACGTATCAATCCATCTCTGAAATCTCAGGCATTATTATTTGTGCAGGCTTTGATTGTTTCAAGAGAAACTACTACAAAGTACTTCGTACTTCGTATGTACTTTGTACCTTGTTTCACATTACTTCGTACTCCGTAAAGGATCTCCATATCCTCTTCTTGTGGCGCATTACCCCTATTCAATCAAATCAAATTCCTGCACAAAGGATGAAGAAGCAGGGCATTACGTAATTCTGCCAGCCCCATTGTCCTCCCGTTGGAACTTCGCAGATTTGAAGTTACTGCGATTGGAGCGATCAGAAAGGAATGAGGGCACTGATGCCTGTTATCTTTTTTCACTCGAGTTTGAAAATAAGTGGAAACATGGGGCAGAGGGAACCGGTTTGACCCCGGCAATATCGGAACTCGGTCTATCATTTAATCCGTCCATCTCATCCCGCATTCGACGGATAGAGGGAAGTATTAGAGGTGAAGTCAAGACGAAAGAAGGTGGTGAATTATTATTAGTGTACCTTGGTATGAGTCTTCGACAAGGTTGATCATTGTCATTGTGTGTGAAGCTTACGGAGTACTTGGGAAGAAGTTGGAGTTTCCTCAGGGACGAGGAGCGGCGCAGTCTCACGCCAGTTCTGTCACTCGCGTCGCGTTCTGGGTGGGTCCCATCATCTGCATCCGAGTTGGACGGACGATTCCTCCATCAAGATGCATCCGAGACACGCTGCTTCGTCGTCTATGCCCCGTGCATGGTTACTAATACTTCTCCCCGCGTCCCACCCACCCTTTTCGTTGGCGAAGGATCACCAGGATGTCAACGATCGAGCCCTATACGAACTCCAGCCTAGACTATTGACTTGGGAACAAGAGTAGGGCAAGAACGATCTCTACGGATTAATCTATTGAATTTCGATTTCCGCCTTGAAGGACCCCCAGGAAAGACGACAAGAGGGGAGAAGGTGGCAGTAGCTTTCCCTCGCACACCCTCCTCGGCATCTACTCGAGATGGCTTCTGGTGTTACGCAACTTTCAAAGCTTTAACAGGGAAAACAACTTTTACTTCTGATGTAAATATAGTAAGTAATTATATTCTAATTCATTCCTAAACATTTAGTAACTATCCTATATTCTCCTCGAAATATTACAGGCTTGAGACGCGCATGTACAGGACTAAGGAGCGCTAGAACCTGCTAGAATTTGACCCGTGCAACAAGAGAGAGACGCGTGCGATGGTCTAAAGGCTAGGTGCCAGTCGACGGAGGTATATCTCTCCAGGTCATGAGTCGGTATTGTAAGAGCTTCCGCTCCGGACAATTCGGAGCTTCCAGGGCCGCTATTCTGCGGGATCGTATGTATTGCAGTATGGCAACATGTTGCGCTAACCCCCCAAGTCGCGGGATCTCGGCAGCTGGGATTTCGTAGTACTCGCGAGTTCCTTTATAGATGAACGGGCCTGGCGTCGGTGTATCGTTGTAGTATTCGTCAATGAAGTCTTTCAGATGAACCGTAATGTACCCATCATTGAGAGTTGAGAGGCTCAAGGCCCCATCGGACCGAGGCCACGGCACTTTCGCGGCCATGACAAGTTGCTCTGGACTACAAACGAAGTACAGGACTATCGGTTTGTAAATATCGTCCAAGCTGTGGGCCTCTTCCGCCGAGAACATATCAGAAGAGCGGTCCAGGGGCGGAATGGCGAGGTAGCTCACGGGTTGCTGGTTCCGGCTGGGGGCCCTTTGTATGAAATCTGCCCAGTGGGGACGGAGGAGAATGAGATCCCGACCGGAGTCGAAGCGATGAGGAAAAAAACCATTGGCCCTGGCAGTGGCAGCCGCAGGTGGGGGCGCGTATCCGGTTCTGCGAAGAGGCGGGTTCAGGACGGCCTCGTGTTCGAATCGCCTCTCCCTCAGGATACGATCTCCGGCCGCACGCGCCGAGCGGCAAGTGATGAGGAGTGCGGCGATGGACGTATCGGGGTCCGTCCAGTCCGGGGGCTCCTCGAAGTAATTTTGAGGTAGCACCTGATGCAAATAGAGTACACAGCCGTGTCCATGCGGCCATATAGGCTTCCACAGGACGTGGAGTCGTGCTACGTGAACCATTGGTTTTCGCGGTGGGACGAAGAAGTCCCAGATCTTATCTTGAAGCTCAAGCGGCAGATCGGAGAAACGCGGAAAGGTCGACATTTCGTCTTTGTCTTCTTCCTCTGATTCCTCTTCTTCTTCCTTTGTTGATATGATAAAGAGGCAGAAATGATGAGCTGTCTCGAAGTTTTGGAGATTAAGGAGTGGTCAGTGGCTGATCCGGGTAGACTGGTGCCTGGTGCAGCATAAATACGCTTAATATCGGACTACAATTACGCCGATTACTTCGTAATATTATTTAGCAAATTTTCGAGTTTCGTTCATTATTTTATTCCCTTTATTATGACTGAATCAAATGAAAAAGGGCAAAACTATAGAACAGTCGACAAAATCACTGAACATATAGAACTGTGATGACTTGCTGAACCTGAAAGGAAACAAGGAAAGGCGGTATCTATCTTAGTATCTTTACATGTGTATGGTCTTGGCTTAGGGAAATATGAGCTACAAAGTACTACTCGACTCGCAGTCGCCTCACCGTCCCCTTCAGGGGTGTGCGTGGATTGACAGACGACATCCATTGCATTGGGATGGATCCAGCATGCTGGCACCCTGCCTGTCCTATCGCGGTGCTGCCCCTGGGCCCACCCTGAGCGGACAATTGCTTGCCGGTTTAGCACGTTTGAGCTCTCTAATTTCGCCTTGCTCTGCACTATGCTTGCTTCTCACCTACCTGCAACATCCACCCCGTCCCCGTCCCCGTAATACCTCCGGTCCCCCTTCCTTGACTTCGTTACTTTATTCCCAAATCGGGGCATAGCGTCATTGTTGTTTCTTGTGTAGCAAAGGGCTTAATCCTCGCTTTCGGGCTTGGCTTCAGGTTGTACAAAGTACGTTGTACGAGAGGGGAAATAATACTGTACGAAGTAAGTGCTCCTAGAACAGGGCCCATCCTACTCTTGGCACCTTGGCAACTTGATCCTCCCATTTTCTACAACCCAGAACGCAGCGCTAAACGACCCCTCCCAATATCAACTGTAGGCAGAGTGTCGTCACGTTCCTCACAGGCGAGACTCGCCGTCAACCAACCCTCCTTTTTAAAAGTTCGGGGTGACATTCGCTCTTTCAGTACTGAGCAGGTTGTATGGTGATCCTGTAGCTGTCCCTTGAATCCTCGTTCGCTATCTTCATGCCCGTCACCCCTTTTGAAGTTTATTGGCTTGGCAAGCCCAATCCAGAAGCTAGTTACGCTTTCCACTTCGTCCCGTCTCGCCCCATGCGGTTCCTTCCTGTCGTCATGGACCGGTCTCTCAAACCGTTAGACAGACCGCCGTTGTCCTCCCCGATAATAACCCAAAGCAGCTAATTTGCTATCAACACTAGACCTGTCGTCCATGCTAACGTCCTAGTTGGTGGTGACAATGTGAGGCTTTTCCAAACAGCTACCCGTCATGCTTTTGCATTTGTTGCCCCTCACGCAGGCTCTCCCGCTCAACTACCGTCGTAGTGTAGAGGGAGGCCCTGTCCTTGAGTTCTTCATGACGACGCGCAGCTCCTTCACCCCGCGCTCAAAGCTTTCTACAAGGCAGACACCATGCGGGGTAGCCGAAGAACAGTTCAAGCTCCGTGTAACGTATGACCAAGGCGTAAGGCATAGGCAGCGCAAGCTCATCCGAAAATACAACCACATAATAACTCAGAAGTTCCGTACATCCCGTGATCCTTTGGGGGATGGCTATGGCCTAGAAAAGTACCCGTGAGGTCATCTCTCCGCAGCAATATCAAGTAGAACTTGGAGTGAATATGCCGCAGTCGTATGGCCAAGCTGTCATCCGCCGATACAGAAACGATAAAATGCAACTCCAGGTTGTAAGTTGCGCACATTTCATGATCCTTCAGGTTGTAATTTGAACAATGCCTTCGGAAATGTCCATCGCGTAGGGTGAAAAGTGAGGCCCGAGGACCTGCAGTCAACATCTATCTTGGGTCAGCAAGACGTAGCCCACCGGCGTAGTAGCAAGAGTGCAACGGCAAGTCATACGTCCTGGGCGGCCTGTGGTCCCTTAGGAAGATAACCGCAGGGCCCAGGCATCCGAACTCCATCTCCTCTCAATCCAACAAGGTCACTGTAGCCTAGGGGACGCAACGAGAACCGCGCGCTCCCCCATTCAGGTATAAAGTCCATTCCAAAGTCCATGGCCTCCTTCATTAAGTCTTCACCCACATTTCTCCAAGTCACTCAAAGCTTCTGATATTGGACGATTATCTTGAACCATGCTTGTACACGCAACCACACTCCTCCCCCTTCTTGCCGGCCTTTTGGTATGCTAATATGTCCATCCCTAATCCAATTTGTTTACTAACTTTGGAATCGTAGGCCCAGGCACTCGACGCTCCCTCCCCTGGACCGGCTAACCGCCAATCAGTCGCGGCGGTCCAGAAATCATTGGACCTCCAGGCACTGAGCGTTGATGATGGCTCGGGCATGCAATGGACTGGAAACATCTTTGAAGGCGAGGAGCCCATTCCCCTCTACGGCACAGCCGAAGTAAGTTGACCTGCTTGGAACTGCACTTGATGTGATCACTAGAATGGGTGCTTACGATTATTACTTTGAGCAAATCTACGACGCCATTATCAAGGCGAACCCCAACTTCGCCGGCGCTGATGTTTCCGACGCCGAGGCACGCATCACCTCAAGGGACGTTCTGACCGAGAGAAATCAGCTTACTTGCGCAGGTATGGCAACCGCCGGTCACTATGACGCAAAGGCTCGTCTGCTTTTACACTTCTCGGCGTCGTTTTAATCCTAACGTACACTGGGCTAACTGTTGTTCCCGGCTTCTTTAGAATGCGGGTAATTACCTTCGATCACTTCGCGGCATGTGCGGTGCCCCCAACAGCGAATGTCGCCGTATGACTTTCCAGAACACGAGTGCATCTTATTATATCTGCAGTGTAAGTGACGAATTTTTCCGTTTCCCTCCCTTCCTTCCTCATTCTTTCCTTTTCTCTTTCTTCTACTCGCGGATATTTCCTTAATGCAGAGCTAGCTAACGGCTTGTTTCCTGCCTTTAGGAGTTCTCTGATGGTACGAGCATCTTCTGCGCTACTGCAGCAGCTCAGGTCTATTGGGTTGAGGGCACTTGCTGCAAGAATGGAAATGGCGTCTCCGGCCACTCCTACGCCGACAACCGAGACTACAGTGTCTGGCTGGGCTATGGAAACTGCGGCCACTCCTCTAATTCGCGCCCTTCGTCCTATTCGTACCCAGGTGGCAGCCCCAATGGCCTCTGTTATTCATCGACGTAACCAGACCTGCCGGATTTTGCCTGTACTGTTCCTTTGATTTTCCCTTCCGGTCTCCAAATTCCACCTTCCATCAATTTCCCAATGCGTTAGAGGAACTGCCTATATGGCCAGTCTCGCCACTGGTGTCGCCATATCTCTATTATCATGGCCTGTAGGCCAGTTAAACAGCGGATGGAGAGGAAATCTTAGGTTGGGAAGAGATTATCTGGACAGATGTTCGCTTGCTGGCGAGGGCCTTCCATATGCACCAATGCGAATATGTTATTAAACTTAAAGCATTGCATTTTAAGAAATACATAATCACTCAAGCGAGGACCACCCGCCTTATGTCTTGACTACTACTTTCTCCTTGCCTTGTGGCTCATCTTGACTAACTTCGTCTTCTCCCTCAATCACCAAGGTCTCCTCTGTGGCGCGCGCCTCGCCATCCTCACCAAGACCCCATTCTTGTACTTGGGGATGCGTCTTCACGTAATACCGCAGCGCCAAAATGGCAAGAATACTGCCAACGGCGAAGGCAGCCGAGAGCGGGAAACCTATAGGGTACCGGGGGGAGTCGCTTACTCGCCAGGCGCGCAAGGGTATCGTCGCGTGGCCCACGTAGACGAGGCAGACGGCAAGGGCTAGGAGCACACCCCGGACCTCCGGCTCCTTACGGAGGATATCGGCAAGCCATGCGATGAGCGTATATCCCCAGGCTGCAGTCGAGAACAACAGGAAATAGAATGCCATGATAACCTTCCAGTCCGAGGGCCAGGCAGACAAGACGGCGGTTGCAAGCAGCTGGACCAGTGCCGCGCTGATGGAAACTTGCCAACGCCAGGCCTTCCAGTCGCTCAGGGCGTTCAGTCCCAAATTGCAGACCATACTGATGGCGTATCCTCCGAGAGGGATGAGATTCACGGTATACACCGAATAGCGGGGTGTTCCGTCCGACAACTTCAAACCTTTGAGGAAGAGCAGAAAGTACGAGTTTGCGCGCTGGCTCCAGGCAAACTGCAGGTACGCGAGGAGGAACAGCCATGTAATAGGCGTCTTGACTAGGAGTTTCAATTTTTTGCCGAGGGTCTCAACCTTGATAATTTCTTGCGTCGTCGTCCCGCAGTCGGCCATTCGCTTACGCGCCAGCTCCCTCTCTTCGAGCGTCAAGTAGAGCGCCCGCGTGTTGGCGGGCGAATCAGGGATGACGACTAGGCCGACAAGACCCCAGGTGATTGTGATGGTCCCGGAGACGATGAACAGCCACTGCCAGCCAGGCTTTCCGAGAGCCCCGTTGAGGTTATTGTACAGGGCGGCCTGGAGGATGCCGAGGAACATGTTTCCAGCGACACCGCTGATTCCGAAGAATGCAAGGCGCTTTCCGAGTTCTTCGGGTTTATACCTAGAGATTGGCGGCGCACTGTTAGTATTCTGCGTATGGAACGTCGCACCCCGTTCCTGTGGAAAGAGAATCATCCTAAGAGTGACGAACCAATTGAAAATGAGGTTCGCGATGCCGGGCCACGACGACGACTCGAAAACTCCAAGGAAGAATCTCAGGATGAAGACGGTCTTTGCGTTCTTCGCCTTATATGTGAAGAGCGTGAATACACCCCAGATGACCTCGCACCACGGCAGAAACATAGACGGACGGATCTTGGTCTGGAATAGCATGGCGGGAACGATGAATATCGCGTAACCGATGGAGAAGTACGTGTTGAACTCTACGAGCTCATTGCCGTAGAGGCTGAGGTCCTCTTTCATGCCGGAGACATATGCGGCGGTGGTGGCAGACTGGTCCATGTCCTACAAGTATCGTGTTAGTTAGGGGAGTGCGGCTCTCCGAGATTGGACATGTTCCGAATACTTGCCTTGAAAAGGCCAGCAATGAAGGCCCAGATAAGTAGAAGAAGATCCAGTTTTAAGAGCATGACATGGGACGGGTCCTTGAAGTATGGGTGCACTTTTGCAAGCCATGAATTCGACTCGGCGATTGTAGCCGCCGGGGAACTTTCACTGGACGTTTCGACGACATCTTTGGAGGCTAAGCCTCTGCGTTCTTGAGTCGGTGGGGACATGTCTTCGCAATTTATTTACTGCCCTTCACCAAAGTCGAAGAGAAGGAATCTGGCTTGGACTTCGACAGGTTCACGGCCAGAAAGCCAGTCTGGAAATGCCCTTCATGTTATATTGACCATGCCCTGGGCTAGGATGCCCTTGGTAGCAAAGCTTTCTGCCTCTATTGCAGGGCTCGAATAACGAGATTGACCCCGTCAATGACTCAATGTCGTATAAGTTGGTGTCTTCTCCCTTCCGACCGCCTGTATGGAGACCTCCCGAAGGAATGTCGGGCAAAGTCCGACATTTCCATGGAAATGGTCCGCTATTCAAAATCTACCGTATAATTCTCTCTTCTTAGCTCCGCTTTTAGCATGGATTTTGAGGGGAAACTGATCCATTCTGGGGTCGCCAAGACGTGTTCCGCGATGTTGTCTTGCGCCCCAGAAATGGTGTTATCGGCGGCCTTTCGCGACAAAATTTCCTTTTCTGGTATATTTTTCGGACAAACCCGACTACTACTATAGCACTCAATTGCGAAGATATTCACGGAAATGTATGGAGAGCAAGATCATATAAGATGGCATAAATACTCAGTAAGTAAGACCATCTTCGATATCAGTAAATGTCGTACAACAAGTCAATCAGTCAATCTCGAGCCTAGATACCTCCATCACTTCCTGTGCCTGTGAAACCCTAGCACTCAGATACCCTGCAGCCGTTGCTTTAGAAGGTGACATTGATCTCGCCATGCCGTCTAAGCCGCTCTATCCCGCCTATCTTCCGACGCGCCCCGACGGGCCCAGCGTCCCCATCGCGGTGCCGTTCTTCGACGCCGACGAGCCAGCCCGGCGCGCGAATCCCGCGAAACCGTCCCTGCTCAAGGTTGGGGCGACGGTGACCAATGTCACCCCACGCATCGGGACGGAGATCCGGGGCGTTCAGATAAGTGAGCTATCGAAGGAGGGTCTTGACGAGCTCGCTTTGTTGGCGGCAGAGAGAGGGGTGGTTGTTTTTGTAAGCCTTGGCTTTCTCTTTCCCTTTCTTCACGCTTTTCACGTTAGCTCTCTCCTCTTCTCGACTTAAAAAGTCTATCTAGAATCGTAGACTAATTCAATCCGATTGCTGCCTGCTTGATTAGAGAGACCAAGATTTTGCCGACATTGGTTTCGAGCGACAGCTTGCAATCGCGAGGCATTATGGCCCTCTTCACAAGCATCCGACCATGGGATTCCCCAAGGGTACCGGCCCTGAGTTCCACGTTGTCTATGCCGATGAGAACTCGTAAGCTCCCGATTAGATTCCTTTCCCCCCTACTTCCTACTTCGGTCCCGATCTCAGGTACTAAGGCAATTACTTTCAGGGGAAACCTCCGGAGTCTTCTGGGGCCGCACACCAGCTACGACCTGTGGCATATTGACCAAACATTCACTGCCAATATCCCCTCAACCACCTTTTTCTGGGTCCTCGAGATCCCCGAAGCCGGTGGTGGTGACACGGCCTTCGCCTCCCTGACCGCAGCCTACGAGGCCCTCTCGCCCGCGTTTCGCGAGACGCTCCATTCCCTGAAGCTGCGGCACACCTCTGCTTCCATTGGAGAGGTCCGACGTGTCGGCGCCGAGCGCGCATACGCCGAAGCCATCAATGCAACGCACCCCCTCGTCATCAAACACCCCGTCACGGGAAAGCCATCGCTGTTCGTCAGTCCTACGATCGCGCACGCGGTAGACGGTTTCTTGCCGGAGGAGTCGGAGAACCTGCTATCGTTTTTGAACAATCATATCCGGAGCCTGGACTTCGGCTGCCGGTTGAAATGGGAGAAGGGCTCGGTCGTGATCTGGGACCAGCGATCGGTTGCCCATACCGCCATTCCGGATTTCAAGGATCATGAGAGGAGGCATATGGTGCGGATGATCCCGTATGGTGTTAAGCCGGAGCCGTACTCTAAGTAATGTGACGAGAGAGAAAAAGAATTACGCCGCCACTCGCACATTAGAACTCTCCTAGTTTAGATCCGGCTAGCCTCCGACAAAAAATTTACTCCCGTCCTCTTTGATACTTTGACGTTGAGCTTTGTGGGAACATACTTGGCTCTTATATAACTGTAGAACTGTTCTAATTCGAATGTAGTCATATAAAACCGAGCTGCGGATAGCCCCAAACGTAGTCCATCACCGCATCCTCCGCCGAAACAAGATCCGGAAACAATCCACCATCGAACCGGCGTCTGGCGTCACCAATAGACTTTTGATGATTCTGTAGGGCGGAAAGGTCACCCGACTCGCGCACTTCCGGGAACTCATTCAGCGCGTAGGACGTTGATTTCCCCAAGACGTCGAGCATAAGCGACACAAGGGAAACCACGGTAGGGCTCGCCACGTCGACGTAGCGCGATCTCGGCCGCCGACCTCGTATTATGCTGTCGTTTAGAGTATCGTCGGAGGAGCCGAGGAGTGGCACAAATATCGGTGGATTTGATACGGCGGCAAGAAACTGGCGGAAAATGTCGGCGGCTTTGCGCGCGTTGTCCCAACCTTCGGGGAAAGCTTCGAGGATGCTGATGACAAGTCTGATTTCCTCCCGGACTGAAAGAGGTCCGTCATCCGTCGAAGAGGCAAACGCGTAGAGTAAAACAAACCCAACGGGAAGGATGCGGCACAGCGCGATGTGATTGAGCGGCTGTTGGCGCTGTTGAAGAAGTATGGACATCGACTGCAGGTGCTTTTGGGCATAATGCAACAGCTCCGCAGGAGACACGCAGGACGTGAAGGAATTGAACTGGCACGGGTAGTAAAGCGTGAGTAGCAGGTGATAGTACCGGGCACTCAGCCAAGGGGATGCACTATGGACGGATATATTATCATTTCCCGTTGGGACCAGGCAGCCACTATTGTACCACGCGTCGATATCAGTTCTCAAGTCGCGGAGGATCGTTCGACGATCGGCTTCGGACAGAGTTGAGATGGCCGTCTGCTTCCTACGGTGGATTTCGCTGAGAATCGTGTTCTCTAACTGTCGTAAGCGGATTACATGGTGATTCGTCTGTAGGGTCGAGGCAAACTGTATCCTCTCTGGGGAGCTCAGCTCCTCGACGGTGAGCCCCGGTAATGGCACATCTGTGTTAGTAGCCACGAGTGCAGGCGGTAATCCATGAGCCACGGCCATCATGCTGTCGATCACATAGACACTCCAAAACAACCGATGGCGAAGCTCAGCCCGCGCAGGAGAGAGTGATGAGGCGTCGGGCGCTCGGCGATCCAGACCGAGTAACATAATCTGTCGAGCGGCGATTCCCACCATGGACCAGGTGGACGATCCTCGGGGATCGAACAAAGAGTACAGAGAAAGTAGCACGAGAATTTGTACGGATTTTTCGTCCCCCTTTTCTAAGCACTGCTGAACTATCACGGGGTACTGCACCGTAAACTGCGTCGACGTCCCCTTCGGAATCTGGCCAGCGCGCTCGAGCGTAGTGCTCCCGATTGCCATGATAAGATACAAGAATGTCGACTCCGGATTTTCGTAGTCGATCTCCGCGTCACTGTCAAAAGTTTCTAGCGTCCGGAGTACTTGCGCCCGGTTGGCCAGCGGATACGCTTTGTTGACGTTTTTAAAATAGGCGTCGACAAATCTCCGAGGTGGGATTCCGGGATTGTGGAAGGCTTGCGGCCTCAAAATGAAGGAACTCCGTGTCTCGAGGGTACGCGCCGGCGGGGGAGCGCCAGAGCTCAGATGCTCGAGACGTGGCGCACGATCCACGTCCGGGGGAAGTGCGGCGTTGTCTGCTGGAGGAATATCATCAAGTGCGGGCTCCTGGTCCGAAATTTCACGTATAGCAGGAGGAGCTAATGAGCCAATCGGGCCCAGCAGCGCGTGCATGTCGAAACCAGACCATGGCGGCGACGCGGTTTCCTTGGGAGTTTCCGACACGCGCGGCTGGTCACGAATGAAAGAAGCTGGGTCCGTTCCCGTCTCGACGGACCCTATCCCGGAGGATTCGACGTGGACATAGGTGTTGACGATATCAGAGAGCCATTCAATACGGGCTCGGAGGCGCTGGAACTCGGTGGCCGAAGAGCGGGCACGGACGGTGAGAGAACACGGAACGCCGGCATTCGCGCAGAGCGTGCAAACGGGGAAAGTGCGGCTGCATCTCTTCTTCAACTGGCGACACCGCTCACACGCCCGAATTCCCCGAGCAGGTGCCGGGTCGCTAATAGAAAATGATGTCGGGGCCGGGTTGGATGAAGTTCCCGGCCTGATATTACCGCCGGTGGAGACGGTGGATTCATCTAATGACGCCGGCTGGCGTTGGACGGAGGTCGAATCGGAGAATGCCAAAGGGTCAGATTGCGGTGAGGAATCCTGTAGATTAGCGGGAGGAGCCAACGGACGAATACGGAATCGATGAAGATTAAAACGGCCCTGATCCGACATGCTTGGCCTTCTGGGAGCCGTTTATCTACGCCGCATCATCCGATTCGCAGATCTTATACCGAGAGGGAAAGCATCTGTAATGGAGATGGGGGCAACACGTCGGCATGTCCCCGATATTTATTACCCCTTCGAGCGGGGGGAACAAAAACGTCTCTCCTGTTGGTGAATCCACGAAATTTCCTCCGGCGATGACGCCATCGTTGGATCTTGGCACATCTCTTCATCGCAAAATCTTTGACGGCATTGGGGACTACCACACTTGTTAATCAGACGACTGTTATAGGACGGCGGATCAGAAGTGACTGGGGATTGCTGGGTAACTACTTGTGCGGAGTATGTCCTCTTTTTGTCGGCGTTAAACACCAAACGGATGTGGTGTGTGCGCCAGCGTGCGACCGCAGAGACTAGAGTTCTTCGATTCGGCAGCTTCAATCAGAATGGTTATTTAATGGGTCTGTCATTCCCTCCTTCCTAGCTCGGAGAACTAAGCGCCTAACCATCATCTTTATTAGAAAAGAAACGGTTGTAAATATTTTCTAGGCAGCACCTAGTGAAGAGGCGGGACAGATAGGATGATCATGTCTTGCTGAAACCCACGGCTTTCCAACCGAGAAGTATCGCCATCGGAGAAAGTAGATCTCTCACAGGTGTCGAGATTGTCAGACGAGGTGGATTGTCGTGTATCAGTAATATCTGGGGCATATGATGGTGGCGGTTCCCAATTCGGGTCGTCGAGGAGGAGCTTCGCAACATCGAGGCCACAGTCCAAGGACAACGCCGATCGAGGCAACGCCAGATGCGCAGACCAGGCGCCATCGGTAAGGTATTTCAATATATCGCGAATTGCGCGGTCGCCAATACCCTGAATCCACCAGATATCTCGTACCGTCTTTAGAAACATTGAATAATACGCCAAAATGATTAGGGCGCGGGGGTGGTGTTGCTTCCCAAGCTCGATAAACTGGTCCGGGACGAAGGTAAACCATGTCATAATGCGCAAGCTCATCCTAGGGCCGGGCCCATCCCTCAGCAACCCGGCGTAAAGTGAACCCAGGTACTTGAGCGTGTCGTAGTATGTCTCGTTGTGAGAGTATTCGGGTTCCCCTATCCCGATGGTGCCCACCATGGTCAGTAGGTTCTCGGGGATATGGAACGCCGCCCCATTCAGGTCCACCTCGGGTCTGAAAAATAGTTCCGCCAACCCCAGCTCCCACAGCCCTCGAGGACTAACAGCGTGCACCATGAGGTTGATCCCCCTCCAGACGACCATCCAGTCGATTATGTACAACCCCACTGACTTCTCTTCCTCGTGGAACATATGCGACGATAATATCGCAAGAAGTAGCGAGCACGTTACGAGCGCTACGCGGGGAGTCTCGGCCTTGGCCTCTGAGACGGCCCTCCGATATCCCTCGAAGGCTCTGACACGGTACCGCACCCCACGCGAGCTGTCGACGTCGCATGAGCCTCGAAGCTGGAGTTGTAGCGCGCCGATGCCGAGCAGGCAATCCATTAAGAAGGGGCACTCGAAGGCGGCCCGCGGGATCAGCACCTTCAGAATGTCATCCACCCGCTTTCGTCGGTTCCCTGTAGCGGCGAAGTGGGAGGCGCAAGCGGTGCTGGTGACATGCCAGAACAGCTTCATGTCCACGGCGTCCCTGTCTGAAGAAGTTGGGAGCAGCGGTTCATTGGCTAGGGAGTTTCGCAGCCCGATGATACTGGAGGGGGAGGAGCAAGTCGCGGTGGCAGGAAGGTGGGGATTCGCGTAGACGCAAGCGAGCTTTCGCATTGAGCATCTCCGACAGCAGGGCCGAGCCTCATCGCACTTCACTCTTCGGGCTTTGCAAGTCTTGCAGCCAGTTCTCGACTTTGTGTGCGGTCGTTTAGGGCGGTAGGGCTTCTCCTCGAGCTGCCGCACGATGCTCGTATTAGGCATCTCGGTGGACATTCTGGGGGACGCGCGGGACTTGGGGGTTGTCTACTTCATAGTTAGTTCTTTTGTTAATTCCGTCGCACCTTGAAACAGAGACATACACCTTCTTTCTGCGGCTCGAAATTGGCAGTAGGGATACGTCACGGAGTCCAATCAGTTTTCTCCGAATTCAGAGCCGAAAGAGAGAACGAGAAAGAGGTGAATTTGGACGCGAGAATGAGAACGAGAACGAATGCGAGATGTCCTCTCCTGACAACCTCGCACCGCACGGGCCACATCACAGAAATCCTTCCGCCAAGCCTCGCACTCGCTAAACAGCCACCGAATTGGATCAAGTCTTCAACTTGCAACAAGACCCTACCTCTTTCATCGAAACCCCAGCTCAAAACCGCCGCGTCACTGGGGAGAAACCCTGGCGTGACCTTGTTTAAGCATGATAACCGGGATAATGTGAGTGTTGGTATAGGGATCTCAGAGTCTAGCTCAAGGGACATTGAAAAATAAACGAGAAACGTTTATGTATATTATTAGCTGAATTCGAGTTTATAAAGTAACATATTAATAGCGGCGACACCCGAAACTGTCCCTCGCAAGTAGTGTTCAATCTTCAAGCCCAGCTCGCCTTTCGCACTCAAGGCCATTTAGTTCCCTCAATCCATTACCTCTCATCCGTAGCTTCCAGCTCGTGATGGATCCCGAGACCGCACAGAGAGCTGGGATAGCTCCGGAGAACCTATACCGCCTCCCAAACGGGACCTATGTCCACCGGGGCATGTTCAAGTCCTTCGGGCCCGGGGCAAACTGCACCCTGGACCTGTGCCCAATCGAGTGGACTGTCTACCAATACCGCCCGAGTCTGCCTGCGAACGTCATCTTCATCGCCCTCTACTTAATGGCGCTGATCGTGCATATCTACCTAGGCGTCCGCTGGCGCAGCTGGGGATTCATGGCCTTCATGACCGTCGGCTGCCTCTACGCTATGCTCGGCTACGCGGGGCGTATCATACTCTGGACCAATCCCTGGTCCTTCCCTGGCTTCATGATTCAGATGATCTGCGTTACTGGATGCCCCGTCTTCTTCACGGCGGCCATCTATGTGACGTTATCTAGAGCGTACGTCGCATCCTTTCCCAAGCACCGTTGCTAGCCATGTTCAATATCTGCCGCTGGCGCTCCCCTTCTCTCTAGCCCCGACGCGGAAAATAGCTAACTGAACTTCCGCCGACAGTATCCGCTTCTTCGCTCCCGAAATCTCCCGCCTCCCGCCCCGCATCTTCTACTGGCTCTTCATCTCCGCCGATATAACCTGCCTCATCCTCCAAGCCATCGGCGGTGCACTCTCCTCCTCCTCTGACGGGGCCTCTCAGACCGGCATCGACGTCGCGATGGCCGGCCTAATCCTCCAGGTCATCGTGCTTGTCATTTTCTGCGGCTTCTTCGCGGATTACATGGTTCGCTACCGCCAACTGGTTCGCCGCTCGACCTCCTCTTCCCATCACCCAGGTAACCATGTCCCTGCTGCTACAATTGGGAAGCGCCAAAAACTCTTCTTCGCGGGTCTGGCGTCGGCGATTGTCCTCATTCTGGTGCGATGCTCGTATCGTGTCGATGAGCTTAGCCAGGGTTATAGGAACTCTGATAAAATTACGAACGAACCGTTGTTTATTGGATTAGAAGGAGTGTAAGTCCTCGCGCGTACTTTGGACCTCTATAATTCTTAATGTGTAAGGGAAGAGCAAGGACGTGTGCTTAGCCTACTGACCTCTGTGATAGATTCGTCTACACTGCTGTTGTCTGTCTTTTCATTGGACATCCCGGGCTCGGCTTCCAAGACGCGGGTCGCAAGAAGCCCAGGCCCATAGGCGACAGCGGCGCGGGAATTTCAAAGGCCTAAGAACCAACTCGGTAATAAAGGCAGCTATACATACTAAAAATGAAGGGGAAGGAAGAGCTTCGGGGACGGCGAGGCTCCAAATTGGTAGATGCATAACGGTAGCCGAAGACTTTCCGGCTATTTCCTTTCACTCGCTCATCTTTTTTTTATTTTTTATTTCAGGTACTTGAAGTTTTGATCTTGAGATACTACTTATGCAATGCCCTGGCGGCTTTGATTTGTACTATTCACCCTTCGTGGCACTCACGTCGATAGTAACGCAAATCAGCCTCAGTGCCATCCCTCCTGGGGCGGCGTCAGCCATCTCTTCAACCCTATTCCTCATATACATTAATTTGATGATCTTAAGAAGTGTGGAGACATGGATGCCCCGGGACACGCAAGAAACTTAAAACACCCGGAGAGCAAGCATGTCTCGAGTGCGTCAAGCACTTGGACCAAATTACGCTTCGCAAATACTCTCTCGGAATTGGAAGCAGCTTCAAGCGCCGCAGTGACGGCAACAAGACCGATTTTATTGCATTCTATGTACCTCAACACTGATCTGACCCACTCAATCTCGACCACCTCTTAACGTTTTCGCTGGTGGTGTAGATAAGTTTCGACGTCGAGGACAAGCAGTACACGAAGTTAACGGGCGTGCGAGGTGTCCTGTTTAGATAAGTTTGGGTATAGCGCGCCGCGTTTCGTACGGCAGATGTGTCTCCCTGTAAAGTTAGCGGACCGGTTGCGGATGTGGTGGTGAGGAAGTGGAAGGAGTTTTATCATGAGAAGACTAGTTTCGACACAGAAGAGATTTGGCACGTTAAAGGACCTTACTGCACACAGCATCCACTGGCTTGTAGTGACCGGCATGCGAAATCTGTTTCACAAAATGGAATCCAATTATGGGTCTCGGATTTCAACAAAGTCCGTTGCCGACAGAGTTGGCAGAACTATGGTCCAGATTATCTCGTTTAACAAAGCTATAATCTTACCTCATAATCTCGCACCTGGATATTAGGATTTCCACGTTGACCCATCCAGCTTCGTGTAATATCATTTAGGGTAATATGAAGGAGAACCATAATTCCTCCATCTCAGCTACCGTGGTCGGCTATACGAAGTGCCTCAAGGCTCGATCCATGCCACCCCATCTATATCTTGTCCCGCAATTTTTATCAGGACACCATGTAATGTGTTTTCCCTCACTATCCGCAGTAATCGAATAAGAATGAGGGTCAAGATGGGCTATCCAATAGGGCGAACAAGGCGACTCGAGGAAGAAAGCATGCTTCTGAATCAAAACAGTGACTACCCCAGTCGCTTCGTCCCGATCCCATGTATAAGACGCATTGCAGCGACCTGAGCAAGAAGCTCGGTGAAAAATCCACCTACTTGGTAGAAAGTTTCCGGCCGTCTGCGGTTTTAACATCGTACGACAGTGGCAGCATAAGCATGACCGAGGATCCTTTTCGCACCCATAAGTCTCTGGCCACGAGGACGATATACACGCACACCGACGGGTGTCAAAAGCACACATAACCGGGCTTCCATCTAAGGGGCCTATTACCGGACAGGATACAGACTCAAACATGTCCCTATTCGGTGAGTCGCGACAAAGTCTTTTGAGCTCCGCATATGTAACCCGAGTAAGGCCTAAGTGGAACACTGGTATTTTTTGGTGCACTTTGAGGTATGGACCACCTCCGAGCTTTCCAACGAAAATTGAGGCCTCAGTCAGAATGCCTTTACCGAGTTCCCTCTCCTTCGGATTAGCGCACTCTTCGCAGTCAATTTTAAGCCCACTGTTGGGGACACCTGGCAGCAATTCGCTCTGGAACCTTTCCATGTCGGACCAGGATATGGACTTATGAGGACATGCTCGAATATAGCCCTGTCTTCCAATGCAAACACGATTTGACGATGCCTCAGTCCGCTGATCAACTGCAAAGAGGAAGCGTGGGTGAAAAGCCTGGCAGCCAGAACAGAATAGCTGCGAGCGTAGCCATTCTTTAGCCCTAGAAAAATAACCATTTTCATGTGTTTGGGCACAAGGGCCGCAGTATTTGTCTTTGATTAGAAGTCTGTGGAAATCCTGGTATTGGGCGTCAGGCATGCGCCATTCGAAGCCGATCCTCCAATATGGGTACGGGAATGAAGGATATAGAAAGCTATTATCTTCATGGTACTCCTGGAATTTTCTGTCCCCAGACAGACGCAGGAACAATCGGCAAGTCTGGCGGACGAAGTAAAGAGAGCAATCGTCTAAATAGGTAAGAATTTCCAGTAGAAGTTCTTCAGGAAGATCTTGGATCCGAATGTCGGCTTTCTGAAAGGATCTGCCCAGGTGAGAGCTGCTATAGTTGTCATCACGATATTCTTGGACGGCCTTTGGAGCCGAGCGAATTTCTGAATGTCGACACTCCGTTTCTATCGTAGAAGTACGAAGAGGGCTAATGGACCTAGACTTCCGCTTTGTGGCGGCGGTACCCAAGAGTAGTTTGCTTGTCTGTGGCGACACTTCGGCCTGCAAAGCGGATACCGAAAGTGTGACAGGGCGCTTATCGCGCGATTGTTTCACTTCTGAGGAGGATTTGAGGCTTGCTCCTTCGAAAACACTCTTCAGATCCTTCCATAACCGACGTAGTTTCGACATGTGTTTATTTCCCGGCATAGGCTGATAGCCATGCGGACCAGCCTGGCCTTGGCCGGCTGTAATAGAAGATGATTCAGACATATCGGATGGGTCGGGAATCCCCTTGCCGATACGTGTGTCAGTACGGGTAACTGCGTGGCACACGAATAGCAAGGTTGTCGGTGGCGCAAGAAGCGATGATGGGAGAGCGAGAGGACGAGGATGGATGGGTGACCAAGCGCAAGGGAAATGTCTCTTCTTCGACTTGATGGCTTTCCATTTATTAACGAAACAAAGTAGGCTTTTAGGTTTACAAATAGCTTGACTAGCCGGGCTTACGTGTATTGTGAAATATAGAATTGCATATGATAGTTAAATTTTCTCACATCGTCAATAAGATCGTAATGGACATGTGATATAGGGTTTCCATGCGTCCAGGCTGTAGCGCATCATATAAGCACACTTATTCTGAACCCGTCCCGGCCTGCCTCGGGTTGCTGGACCCCAGGCAAGACATCAGTGACGACAGGTTAGTGTAGACAACACAGCTCTTCAAAACTCACCATCCTTCGATCACTGCTTAGGAATGAGTATATGGCGAGCTACCCTACAAGGCTACTTGGAATCCTGACATCTACACACGGGACGACGACTAAAAGCACTTTGGGTTGGACGGTATCATTTGGAATTTAGGAGAATGGAGCCACTTAGGGTACGTAGGAATGCTTAAGTTAGGAACATCACGTTCGAAACAGACAACGTCGAGTCATCTCGAGTATTTACAGGCTTTCCAGTACCTAAGTGAATAGTAGGCCGAGTGAACGATGATTGTGGCCCTTGGGAATCGGGTACCATGAGTCATACTATCACTGTTGAGCTGGCGTCAATTAGCATTTAGAAGGCAAGTATTTTATTAATTCCGCAGAGAACTGATCTTCTGTTTTATGTTAAGGATTATCTACAGTGGGCATGTGACTATGCATCCCTAACCCTTTCGGCGTTTGGTGGGCGGCTGGCAATCCTCATCATCTTCGTCCTCCCCGCCGTCCGGACCGTCCTCATCCCTAGCGAACTCGTCCGCTGCACTGCACGGCGCCTCGTCCGTGGTAGCTCCAAAAGATCGTCGGTCCGCACGAGATGGGAGACCCTCTTTCCCCAGCACCCTTAACCCTTACGGATCCCCAGGCCCTAGTACTATTCTTCGGCGTGCTGTGATGCCTTGGCTGGTATTATAGGGAGAAGATGGGAAGTTACATTCACTAGCTGCCGGTTCCTGGGACGAGACTTCTGAGTGTCACCGGCTTGGTACCGCCCCTCCCTCCACTCTGCCGGGGTCCGCTACCAAGTTCGACACCCAGCCATTTCCCTTCCCAGTCGGTATTCTCCCTCCCTCCGGACTCTCTCGGCCGAGCCCTGCATACTCAGCTGCCATATAACCACCCAGCTGTTATTACGGACATCTGCCGTCTAGTATCACAGCCTGAGGAGGAGGTGCAGAGGATTCGCCGTGGTAACATCGACGAAGCCTGGAGGCATTTCGCAAGGTTTATCCAGCAAGAGGCTGAGGTATTCGGCGATGCCTCTTTCTTCAGGGGCTACGCGGACGGCCAGTTGGTGCAGTTGGCAGCTAACGGGGGCGAGGTAACACGTAAGGTTCCGGCCTCTGCGGGAAGCCGGACAAATGACTGGTTAAAGTATTCAGCGTCCTCCGCTGTCCATGTAGATGCAACCGCCTGTCATAGTAGTGCCCCTATCTTGTAGCCGCGAGCAGTCTTCACATCTTCATGCGGCGGCGTATCGCTCAGGACGGTTGAGAGGTGAATGCTCGTTCAACTGTCGCCTATCTTTGTTTGATGTTCGGCGACACTGACCTGACCGAAAGTCGCGAGAGAATCCTCATAGATAAGGAACTTCGGGATTCTCCTGCGACGGCATCACTACCGCTGTTTTTCCGACCTTGGAGAGCTAGGCAGAGGAGAGCCCACTTACGTAGGTTCTTGCCACCGGACTTACTAGCCCTAGGAGCATCTCCGTACAGTTTTCATCATCCTCATCGTCGAGAACAACCTTGCCTTGAATAGTGTTAAACCCCTTCCTTACCTGAGGTGGGGTTACCGGCCTTGCAGTGCCGTGGTCTGGGCAATCGCGGGCGAGCGCCCGAACGCGCTGCCAAAATGTAGAGGACTCATCAGGAAAGGGAGTGATGACGGCCTAGGAATCGAGGCCCCACCCGTCGAGGATCGATTTGGTGCTCGTCTCCTTTCTGGCTGGCTGTTAGTATTAACACCCTAGTTAACGTATATGGTATTTTACTGGTGCATACCTGTGCACAGCTTTGCTGATGGCGTTTGCAACACGGGGGTAGTTGGGTCCGAAGTTGGCCTTGAACTCTTGGCTTAACACTTCATTGTACTCGTCCGTGATACTCTTGAAGCCGAGGATGTACATGACATTCTTCTCCGCATTTTGTTCGAGAGCTTCGGCGATTGTCTCGATTACCCGCTCGACTTCCGGGCAATCCAGATCAGATAGGCGGTCTCGCCATCGCTGGATTGCATCTTGGGGCTTGCCTGCACCACCGGCAGGGAGCAAGGGCCCATCCTATGTTGATGCCATTACACTGTTAAGTTGCCGCACAATGGTGGCTGTTCGTATAAGTAGCAAGCCGCAGGGTAGGGATAAGATGTGGTGCGAGCCTGAGTACTGCAGGTGAAAAGAGGCGAAAGGGAAAGGGGAAGATGGTGTAGGTAAAGGAAAGGTTGAAGCGGCGGCGTTGAGTGGCAGGGAGGATTTGTGTGCGAGACTGAGAAGGCTCGCCCTGTGGTGATGAGGGAAGGCACGAGGGAAGCCCTCAACTCTTAGAAGTCGCGCCTCCCGAACCGTCCCAACCTTCTCGCACGAGACAGAGGAAAGAGCAATCATTGGCGTAGAGACAATATGACTACGACCCCAACCCTTGCGTATGACCAAATGTAGCAACTACGACTCCCTTTGGCCGTCCTTTTCGGAAGGACTTTGTAGGTGAGTGTGGGAAGGCAAGCGTCGTGGGAGAGAATCAGAGAATATGAGCCCTCCGAGGAAATATAAAGTACGCAAGGGGGAGAACACGAGATAACGTGTAATATTCATACAAAATACTACTCTTCCAATACACTAATGACTCCCCTCATGCCAGTGTCTAACACTTGTCAAGTATTTACCTGTAGCGTACCCGAGATGTCGCATTTACGCCATTCTTTCCGCCAAGTACAGCAATGTAGGGAATACCTACCTGCAAAGCCGGATGCGCGGTTTGAACCATCCCGCTCTGTCATTCCTCGATATCAGGCGGGTTCCCAAATAGATACTCCAATGGGTGTCTTGCTCGAGGTCATCGATGCGAGAAAGGAAACTCGCAAGAAAGGATACCACATGGCTGGTAGATAGACTGCACGAGAGTGGTGAGTGTCACTTTCCGGGGACAATCTCTCGACATCCCAGTAGCTGGAGCCGGGGGTCAATATGACGAATGCTGTGATCCACGCCCAGTTCCTGGTACCCCCTTGGTAGAGCATCGAGTATCGATTGACCCTCGTGAACTTTGCAGCACCCTCTCCAAATCTATCGTAGACGGTAATATTCTGCCTCTCCTCAATGAAGTACTTCTATGGCTCAGACGCCTCAAGCCTTTCGAAGATGGAATTAGGAAGCTCTATTCCACGTGGCCTGCAGTGGCCTGCAGGGTGTTCGGACGTAGTATCGTCGCAACCGCTGTCCAAGTCTTCCAGGAGGAGGAAAGTGCATGATCTATAGTTATTCGTTGCTGGTAGATGAGGTGTAGGTTTTGAGATCTGTCGGCGTGGCTGCGGGCCTAAGCCACGGGGGTCCGCGATTAGAGTACAAGTAGGACTAGAGGGGAAAGCACCCAATGTCTTTGGCCGTAACAATAGTTCCCTTGGCGAATCAATGATGGGTCTTTCTCGCCAATTACAGCAACGGCTCAGAAATGCCCAATCACGAACAGACGAATCGTCATCATCGCGAGGATGGTTGCGAGCTGGGGGCCAAGATTAATTCCGGTGCCCACCCATTCATGATCACAAAAGGTAAAAATACGGCTGCCTGGCGGCGGTGGCTTCTTCATCGGGGTGTGGTTGGTCAACGGCCACGGGATGGATTGTATCCTTTTGGAGCCACGCATGTGGACGCGCACTCAGCCAAGGATTATTTCCAGCTTAGCCCCAGACTTCAAAGATATGAACCCCGGATATTCCTAAAGTCAAGCTTGATGTCCACCCACGAGTTTAAGGGTAAAACATTCGAATAGCTAGGGACCCTCTCCTGGTACAACGGACGCCCCTACAAATCATAGCTCGGATCTGATATCGTAAAGAAATCACCCCACCATGTCTGCCGATACTGATGCGAAATTCTGGGACAGCCAGGCAAAGTCCTACGCCAAGAAGCCGGTCTCCGACGAAGCCGGTTATCAGCGGACGCTAGACCGGACGGCCAGTTTCCTGAAACCTACCGACCGCGTCCTCGAGCTGGGCTGTGGCTCCGGCTCCACGGCCCTCCGCCTTGCCCCCGCCACCGAAACATACCTGGCGACCGACATCTCGCCGGCGATGATCCAGATAGCAAACGACAAGGACACGGTATCTCCTATTCCGGGCCTGTCGTTCCGCGTGGCAAGCGCCGAGACACTGGCGGCCGAGAAGGCGCGGTTCAATGCTGTCCTAGGATTCAACTACCTACATCTCGTACGCGATCTGCCCGAGACGCTGCGGAGTGTGCATTCGATGCTTGAGGATGGTGGCCTGTTCATCACCAAGACCGTGTGTGTGGGACAGATGAATTTCCTTATCAAGCTAGCTTTGCCTGCCATGAAGGCTCTGAGCCTGGCGCCGAACGTGTTGTCGTTTCGCGAGCCGGATTTGGTCCAGCAGATTAAGGCTGCTGGGTTTGAGATTGTGGAAAATGAGCTGCATGCGACGAAAGGCAACGATTGTCGCCCTTTTATTGTGGCCCGCAAGGTTTAGATCGGGAAAGGAGGTTTAGGGCATATGGGTCGAAGGAAGCCTGGGTGTTGGTAGGCATCGACAAACTTACCCGGATAATAGTTTGATATATTGAGCCCATCAACTCAGCTGTCTCTACTGTGCTTTGGTGTAGGGATTAACACAATAACTGGGGTCGGCCTTGACCCTGAGGCATCTGAACTTGGGTGATGGCCTCTGACGACAACCCCAGAAACTCACTCAATAACTTTCTTCCATTCTCTCCTATCCGACACAGCATCAAGTCCACCCAAGCAGCCGCCAGGTCTACCTCTCCATGCTCTCCCTCTCCTCCCACACTACTTCAGACTAAGAGCCATCTTAAACACAGATCCATTGCAGGGCCAGGGCACCATAAATTCTCCAAGAGCTTCAAGAGTGAATTTGAACCATTTGAGGATTAGGCGTCACCAATTAATCATCAATTGTCGTTAATTGTCGACCTACTAGGCAAGCTTGTTAATGTTGCTTGCTGATTACCCTCTTCTCCATGCCGATCTCCCTCCGTCAAGAAATTATGTCAACGCCGCATATCGGGGACTTACGCCGCCCCCACCCACAGGTTGTACTTCTCTCTTCCAGTCATCAACCCTCCTTGGCTAGACACCTGATGGTGTTCACGGCGCCAGGTGTCTCATCCCACGAGACGAAATTGAAGCTAAGCACCAAACAAGCCTCCTCCCGCGTTTGATGGGCATAAGGCTCGTTAGGCCTAGCCGCCATGGCAGCGTATCCATCTTCCAGCATTGCCGGCCAGAAGGAGGGATTGTAGGTTTTGATCCCCCGGAAAATCTGTCTCAGTTGGGCCTTGATGGTTTTGATATGGCGTGAAATCTCGTTCGTCTCGGCCCTTAAGAATCGCGCAGATACGGCGCGGCTTGTAACATGGCTGCGGATGATATCGATAATCTCGGGTGGTAGACTGCTGCCCCGGAGAGCCCTAGTTGCGTTCTGGATGGCTATCAAGTCGAGCAGGACGTGGATCTTGATGAGGCTCACACACATGGCATGGCTGAGGCTGAGCCACTTGCCCGTCCAGCTCTTCACAGGCGCCTCGAGAACATCGGCATCCTTAACGTCTAGAAACGGCAGGTCTATATTTGACCAATCGTAATCGCTCTCCTCGCCAGTAGTCCCATACCATTTCATAAAATCATACGCGTCCTGATCCCTGCCGAGGCGAATATACAAGGCGGGAATCGAGTCTCGGACACCCATATTGTCGGAGCGGCAGAGCCGGATCATGTCCAGAAGGTGGTCGAGACATGCCTGGACAACGTCGACGGGGGCTCCAGCACCGCCAAAGTTCATGAGGAGTTTGTCGACCAACCCGTAGCGCGCTCGCATGTAGGGACGCGTCTCGATGTAGCCCCAAAAGTGGCCGACGGCATTCTCGAAGAGGTTGGGCGGCGTGAGAAAGTCGCTGGGCAACTCGCGCAAGTTCGTCTCCTCCTGGCCAAGCTTGGCGCGGGCCTTCTTGACTATTGTGCAGGCCTTCTTGTGCGTAGGGCGGTCGGAGGTCTGATGGTCGCGACCGCAGTAGTGGACCGCCTGGCACGCCGAGCAGCGCATGAGGCCGTCTTTCTTGTGGCAGACGGCACAAGCCCGAGGTCTAGGGCCGGAGATCTCTGGTGGTGACATGGATGGCGACATGGTATGCTTGATGATAGGAGCTTTCTCCGAAGAGATCAATTGAGAAATTGTCGGTGAAGACGTCGGCGAACCTCGAGACAGTCTCAAAATCGGGACACAGCACTGTGGCCCCTGTCGTGTGCTGCTTGCTGATTCAGGACAAGCGCCATCAAGAGGGGGGAAATTGGTAGATGCCGCCCCACCAAAACTTGAAGCGAGGGCCCTTGTTGGGTCGGAGTTTATCTTGACAGTTCCAAGACCATGGATCGGGTCGCATCAGCCTATTGATCTCATTTACGATATTCCCCAACTTTAATAATACTCATCCTAGATTTTGTTGGTGAGGACAAGACTGTGAGGTTTGATACTAAAAGAGATCCTAAATATATAAATAATAAATCGACGAAGAAAAAAGGTAAAAAAAAAGAAAAGAATAGAAAAGAGAAAAGAATAGTAAATAAAATACCCTAGAGGAAAAACATATAGAAAAAGAAAAAAAGATCAAGAAGAAGAAAAGTAGAAGAAGCATCAGAATATAAGAGTGCACCAGTGCGGAGGTACTACCAGGAGAGAAGATACACTCGACCTGCCGTAGGATGACAGGGACGCTGCAGTTATTATCGAGGATACAGACACAGTCCCCAGCCTCAACATCTGATGGACAAAGTTCGAAGAGATCCCCATCGTTCTAGATGATATTTGACCCTCGCACTCCTCATTTTCTTCACTACCCTCGCCACCTTCGTCCTCGTCTCTGCCCCTGGAGCTATCATGGTGGCTATCGTCACTGGAACCGTCACCCTCATCCCCCTCTCCGGAGCTGTCGCTCCCAGATACACCAGCTTCAGACCGGCTCGCATTGCCAGTCTTCTCGTGTCAACTCGCATAGGCTATCTCGGGCAGTTTGTGGAAAGCAAATCAGAATACTCCTCGCTCGTCCTTTCGTTCAAGGGAAACTCTCCTTCGACAATGGTCTGCCAAGAAGTGTAAGCTCATAGGTTCACCCTATGAACTACGAAGTAGCTCGGGAGTGTCGAAGGCAGATACCATTTTTTTGAACCCGCGACCCCCGAAGTAGGGTCGTATCCAGGACAATTGGCACGAGGAAAACGGCTTCATTGGACATCCATTGCCCTGGTCGGTTTAGAATAGTTCCACTGGCCCAGCAGCCATTTCCTAGGCTGCTGAAGCTTCGGGGAGTACGGGGTGGTGTATGCTAGTTTTTAGCGTCGGACATTTGATGGATCGCCTCGGAGGATTGGCCAGGTCGGGACTCGTTGCGCCTCTGCTTCGCGGGTTGCATCTGAAGCGAGGGCAGAAGGAGAAAGAAAAATTGGGAAAGGAATTTTATTGAAGCTTTGAAGTAAAATGAAACAGGAAGGAGAACAAGAAAATAAAATACTCTTCAGCATTTTTGCTTTTGCTTCTCCTCTCATGTCGACAGGTACATGCAAGACTCTCCACGATCTCGGGGATTTAACCTCGTCAGGTTAGATCGGTTTCTGACTCGGGGAATCTCCAGGAACTTTTGTGCGGTCCACGGCGTCTGACGGGCGGAAGGCCAATTTAGTCCTCCCTCCCATTTACGGGTCTCGGGTGGAATTTCCAGTGCCTGAATCAGATTTTGGACGGATCCACTGGACACTTGTGATCAATCTTGATGCATCTATCTGATTAGATTATCTCGTTTTGATCGATAAAAAATTTGCGGGATTAATGCAGAAATGCTGACGCTTCCCATGGTCACACCCTCCTCACGCGACTAGGACAAGACATGCCCAGGACGAACAATTCATATTACGAATTATACGTCGTTAACCGCCCTACATATTAATCCCGTGAATTTCCTCGCGCTCTTTTAGTTTAAGACGAAATAGAACGGAAGCTCTAAGGTGTATCCAGCAATATCCACAGGGCGGCAGTGTCCCGGCGAGCTGGACATGCCATATCTGCATGGCGTTCCGAAGTGCCGGAAACCAAGACTATGGAGTGTGACTAGCGGCTGGGCATGGCAAGAAGAGGGCCGACTAGTACACTAGAGAAGCGATAACCGAAAACTCGAGAAAAAGTTGAATGAATGATGAGTTCGCGGCCGGAGAACATTGTCTAGGATCTAGGGTCCGGTCGTCCCACCGCGACCGGAATCGGACGCGGCATCATCAGATGCACGACAGACAACACGCTAACAAGCTCTAGAAGGAAGGAGCGAAGAAAATTTTGTGGCCCACACGTTCCAATTCCGGAGGTGAAGGATTCTGGCTCCTCAAATCCAACGGGACGTTGCCTGGTATCTTCCGAAGCAGTGCCGGTCACGGAGTGGATAAGCACGCAGCTTTTACGTGCCAATAGTGTACTCCCAGGTTCGACGGCGGCCAAGGATTCTCTAACCCAGACGGGGGGCCGGGGTCCTGGTGTACACTATCGTACTATGTATGTGCAGCTCCGTTTTTGAACTGACAGTTCTGATAATCTAATCTTGTTCTTCTAGGGGTCTGGATCGAGTAGCATCTCCGCCGCCCCAGGGGAATATGATAGGTCAATCTGTCTCCAACAGAGAGCTGTAATTCCACAAAACACCACAACCCACGACGCGCTGATACCTCGGGGCTGCGCTGCAACTCAAAGTGTCCACCAGAGATCCTCCAAAAGTGGGGGTTGATGAGATCCCAAAATTTTTTTGGAAGGGGTGGGTGAAACTTCGTAAGAAGAAACCGTAAGCTATCCTAACGGTACCGTCGCTATTCTGTGTGGACGGGTAACTCCGAGTATGGAACCCCGGTCTGGGTATAATAAACACTCCCCGTCCGCCCATCATGTCCTTCTTCGACTACTTCTGTCTCCCACCCAAGACAAACAAGTGAGTTTTCTGAGCCGTCACAATGGGAGTTCTTGGCAACGTCCGATGGCGCAAGATCATCCAAGCCGTCCCCGCCGTCGAGCAGCCGGACGAGAAGGTTGAGAAAGACCATGGAGTCGATACTGGGTACACGCCCAACGCCTCTGATGATAACCTCACCCGCGCCGAGAAGGAGATCCAGGCCCATCCCAGCGAAGTCACACAGGGCGCGACTCTCGGTGTTCAAAAGGCAGAGGCTGTGGCCCTCGTCTGGCCCAAGGCGATTGTCTGGGCTGTCTATGCTTGGTAAGTCCCTCGCCCTGCGTACAGCTACAACTTGACGCGTAACGAAACGTTTTCTCGGCTAATTGCCATCGGCCTACGGTCAGGATCTGGATATGCTACTTTATGCTCGCTCTTCACTCGTCCATTGGTAATAATGTCTTCTACTTCGCCTACTCCAATTTCAAGGACGCGTCCCAGGTCAGCACGGCCTCCATCCTGGCGTCCGTCGTCGGCGGAGTGCTTCGGCTACCAATCGGGAAGATCCTGACCCTTTGGGGCCGCGCCGAGGCGCTCACGATATCCGTGGCCGTCTTCGCGGTGGCAATCATTATCATGGCGTCGTGCAACGGACCCAGTTCCTACGCCGCTGGCTACACCCTCTACTGGGTGGGTTACGACGCCATCTACTTGATTTTGGAAATTTTCCTTGCGGACACGTCGGGAATCCGCAACAGAGCTTTCGCCTTTGGCTTTGCCACGACTCCCTTTATTTGCACCGCGTTTACCGGTCCCTTGGCTGCTACGTCCTTCCTCAAGACCTCGGGCTGGAGGTGGGCGTATGGTACCTTCGCCATCGTCATGCCGTGCCTCTTTGCACCGCTCGTCATCGTCTTTAAGTTTTACGAGAACAAAGCACGCAAGATGGGTATCCTAAAGAAGGAGAAGAGCGGGCGCACGCTAGCGCAGTCTGTGATTCACTACATCCACGAGTTCGATGGTAAGTTGCGCGATATTAATAAACCCAACAATAACACACCAACCACTATCAGATCGGCTAATAACCATCTCTCTTTTCGCCGTTCTCTCCAGCCATCGGCATCTTCTTGTTAATAGCTGCATTTGTCCTCTTCCTTCTCCCTTTCAGCTTGCAATCCTCCGGTCGTTCCCAGTACTACCATGCCTCGTTCATCGCCCCTGTCATCGTCGGTTTCTGCTTGTTCTTTGTCTTCGCCGCGTGGGAGAAGTGGTTTGCGCGTGTGCAGTTCATTCCCTACACCCTTCTCCGCGATCGCACTTGTCTAGGCGCTTGTTGTCTCTCCGCAATCCTCTTTTTCAGCTTCTACTCCTGGGATCTCTACTTCTACTACTTCGTCATGCTGGTGTATAATCTCGATATCACCATGACCGGCTACATGACCCAAATTTACAACGTCGGCTCGTGCTTCTGGGCCGTCGTCTTCGGTATCTGGATCCGCTACGTCAAGGAGTTCAAGTACACCTGCCTCGGATTCGGACTGCCCCTCACGATCCTCGGAGCTGGTCTGATGATCCACTTCCGCGGCGACGGCGGAGACGACATTGGCTACATCATCATGTGCCAGATCTTCATCGCCTTCGCCGGCGGAACGCTCATCATCGGCGAGCAAATGGCCGTCATGTGCGCTTCCGACCGAAACAACCTGCCCATCATGCTCTCCGTTCTCAGTTTGAGTTCAAGCCTCGGCGGTGCTATCGGCTATGCCGTCTCGGGGGCTATTTACACAAACACCTTCCCCGACGGTCTGCGCAAGGCGCTTCCGGCCGACAAGCAGGACTTGTGGCAGGAAATCTATGCTGGTGGGTATCTGACCCAGATGGAATACCTCCCCGGCACGGATGAACGAAACGCCATCAACTTCGCCTATGGATATAGCCAGAAGTACGGGTGTATTGCTGCGACCGCCATCTTGGCTCTGGCTATTCCTGCCATCTCCGTGTGGAAGCACTACCGCGTTGATAAGCAACAGAACAAGGGTAACGTCCTGTAGACACATTTGGATGTTGAATTCTATTGAGCATGTTCCTCAATACTTCACATATTGTGATATTAAGACTATGGTGACCCATAATCTAGAATTTTAAGTTTTGACACCTCTCATTGAGATGTAGACTTGGCAGAACTAGAGGTCTCCTCTCCTCGCCACAATGGCAGATTTAATAGTTACTCAAAGTGATAATTAAATGGCAGGAATATTAAGCGTGGTATTACTGTACCCATGGATTTGGTTGTTCTATATGCGGTCTAGATTTCTGACGAGTTGTGCGATATCTCATGCACACAGAGCTTCACGCGCGGCGTCGAAGAGGATATGGATTATGTACCAAACATTCACGGATTCCGTCGGAAACGCCAGTTCCATGCCCAGATCCCATGTTACCTCTACCGCATTGACAGCTCCCCCCTCTCTCCTTATCCTTTACTCACTGAGATATTTTGGGTCTGCATCCGACCCAATACTCTCGATCAAACCTAATCTCTCCACGTAGCGCCACTGCACAGCCTCAGGACCAAGTTCCCGTAGGCGTCGCATCTCCACGACCTGGTCATCAGGGGGATTCGACACCTCCCTCCCAGCTGCTGATTTCGGCGAGCATGGCCTGCCTCGCGGCAGGGCCGGCTTCCCACACCGCCGGTTTCTCGTCTTGGCCACGGTGCCACGCCTGCGCCTCCTCGGCTGACATGGCGTCAAGCTCGCACCGACGCTAATGGTTCGCCTGCCACCTGGCCTGCCGCCTCTCTGGAGTGTGGTAGACCAGGGCCGGTTTGCGAAAGACGGGGCCGGTGCCGTCAAGGCGGAGAAGGTTATCTCTGGCGGCCCGGATGACCCCGTCAGTGGATACAGCATTGAGTGAAGATAGAGCACCGAAGAAGGTCCCGCCAGTGTTGCCAAACGAATCGTCTGGGATAGGATGAAACTTGCGCAGAAGCAGACGGAACTGCCTATCTGTCTGGCCACTCACGTTCTCATTCACGCGATTAACAACCTCGGCCAGAGAGTTGGCAATATACTCGTTGCGGATGGCCTTCTTGACGGTCTTTAGAGGAGGGCGGCTGATAATTGTAAGGCCACGACGAGGCCGAAAGCATCCTCACGGTGGAGGAAAAAGGCGCGTTCCTCTGGCCTCTGGCTCGAGCGATGTGCTATCTCGGCCGGCTTCCTCGAACAAGACCTTGAGAGCCTTGACGGTCTCCTCGCCTAGGTTATCTGCATTGGGTATTTCGATCGGTGTAAGCTCAAAGCCTTCATCAAGCGGAGCGTAGCTTTACTCGATTGGAACCTAGCAGGGCATGTCTAGATGTAGACCTGTTGCGAGGGAGTTGGAGTCGAGGAGGTAATTCAGGCTCTCCAAGCGAGGCAGAAGGGCTGAGAAAAAGTACATCGAACGTGGATACTAGGTCTCACTATATAGGGTTGGGAATCTAAATACCTGGGACCATTTGACAAAACGTAGCTCCATTGGAACCCGAAATATCGGGCAAGAAACGGGAGACTATTAGTCGAATGGTTTTGGGACGATATTTTGTGGGTTCGGAACAAAGGGGTGGAATGGAAGAATATTCAGAATAATCAGAATGGTCAGAATCATCGAACTCGAACGTCTGTGACGAAATAAGCCCACCTGTTCCATGAAAAGAAGGTTCTTAGTTTGACGCATTTGCTTTTCACTGATGGGGCCTCAGGGTTCAACGGATTTGTGTCAACCAAGCTATCCCCCATTTACAACATCGGATATTATAGAGAGAAACCTCGTACTACTACTACCACCGCAACACCTCAGATCGTTCTCCCAATGTCGACATCCATTGGCCCAGACAATAAGATACACCCCGTAAACCCTCAGGCCACCCCTCAGCCCCTTCCTGGGCCGCCGCCTCTAATGCCAGCCTCCCGATCCTCTCCTGACATGCCCGACACCCCCGCCGCGGAAACACGCTCCCCGAGCCCTCGCGACCCCTGAAGCACCACCGTGGAGAGAAGTAGCAGAGCAAGGGTAATGTGTTGGAGAAATTTTTAGAAGCTGAATGTCATTAAACACGCCTTTCCATGTTTCTGATATTGTAATAAAGGCAAGACTACATAGCTCCCTCGTCTCTCTAGATCTTGGCAACTTGGCTGAGGATCTTAATGGTGTCCCTTCGACAAGGGCCGCAGACCGTGAGGCTGGAGCTTTGCTGAGTCCATAAAGGAATTTGAAACGAGAGGACAGGAATGAAATTGTCCCGTGCTTATCAGATACTACATTGAAAACACTTCCAAAATCGAGGACTTCCCAGCTATCATCACCTACGTCCTTCCTACAGTTCCAACGCTAGTTGAGCCAGCACTCTACCTAGGGCTTCCTGCATGTCCATTGGTCCTAAAACAACCATGGCGACCGGCGTATTGTTATACCCGCGATATACTAAACCGTCGCTTTTCTATTAATAGTTAGACTAGGCCCCTGGAGGACCGGTTTCCAGCGCGCAGGGGCGCCCATTATAGTGCCTTTGCTGCCATCGGAGTCCGCTTTTCCAAGCATTCTCTTCGTCACTTAGAAAAAATTATATTCGGACCTCCGTTCCCTTTATCTACTATCCAAGACATCTCATACCTCGAATCCCTTCGGGCACTTTGAGAGCCATGCCACCAATTAGTCCGAGCCCTCCCGGGCCGACCCGGAGCTAACCCAACATCCCACATCGACCTCTTTGATTGGTCCAAGCCAAAATCCGAGAATGAAGTACATGGGTATGTACGAGAACTGCCAGCAAGATGTGCATTTCTTCGCCTCATGAGACGTCAGTGGAAGCTTAGGCACTTCGCTCCTTGTTTGGTTGGTCAAAGCCATAATCCAAAAGACCATCGTGAGCGTCCAACGTTGCCTGCACACGATTCGCGGTAGCCAGAATCCGATAAACACTACTTGCTCGCTTGTTGCAAAAGGTCCAGAATTCTAATGTGTGAGTAAATATCTCTTCTATTTCATTACCACGTAATATCATCCTCGTTGCCATCTAAGACCTCTTCTTCGGTATTTCTAGTCCTCTTTTCTCAATATCAGATATCCCTTTCACCCACCCGTACAATTGTTAGTGATAATTATCTAGGGATCCTCAACTTCTACTTCGCATATCAAGTCCCATCTCAGCCAACATCGAGACATCAACGAGACATCAATATAGCCCCCCTCCTCATTGGGTATGGAGCTTTCAGTCGAGGCTATTGTTGGTATCATCACACTCGCGGTCGGACTTCCGCCCACTCTTGTCATCATCTGCACCTATGTTCAGCACCTCCAACGAAAGAAGTTCATGCGTAAGTCACATCTAGCCGCTTGAAGGAACAGCCGCTGACTCGAGGCACACCGTCAGCCCAGCAGCCGTCCTTGATTTCTCGCGGCTCGTCCCCTGTCCAATGGTCTTATATGGCGATTACTATCGTGCATATTGGGCTGGAGACCGGGAATCTCCTGCCGCCGGTATAAGTAGAGAGGAGCCTGTGTCTTCTGCTCTTGGATAGATGCCAAACGCGGAACATATTCCGGGTGGCAAAGGAATCTGGAATCTGCAAGCTGTGATGGGCCATTGGCCTCAGCGGGATGATTTTAGGGACATCTTCGAGCTGTGGTACGAAGGAGAAACTTACGCGCCGAAGTCCATCGTTTGGGCTGGTCTTTACTTGGGTTACGACGATCTTCTACATAGAGATGTCGTGGTAAGCTAGCACAATCACTCTCGCTCCTGTGTCCTCCTTCCCGGTGCCCTCGATATAATGCGCATTTTGATGGGGGAGTCCTATTGGAAATTTTCCATATACACCTAGACGTGTATAACAATGTTTGGCGCGGCACTAGCAAAATGATCAAGAATAGGGGGGGAGGATACGGCACGGGACAAGAGAATGATAGGACGCCTCCGCGGGAAGGCGAGGAGACATGTATTATCGCTGACCTAAAAAAGGTGTTGCGGGATCGAGAGGTTGACCCATGTCCCCTAGGCTGCAAACGATAGGTTATTACTAGCTCCCGAAAATGTGATAAAAAGATTTCGACTGTTTTGAATCACTAATAGATAAGTTGGATCGTCTTTACTAGCATTTTCCGCCCCATATTACCAAATGGGTTGTCGGCGAAACGAACGATCCCAGTTTTGTTGAGAGCACTTGACAATGCTTCCAATATTGCAGCCAGAAGTCCTATGTCTGATCGGTTCACCACAAAAACAGGGCGGGCGGAAAGGGAGCTCTCCAGGGAGTTGGGGATTTTGGAATGAGCCAATACCGAAGGGCTGCATAGAATGCGGTGTGGCTGAGAGCTGCATCTCGGATTTTGGGCTTGACCAGTCAGAGCGAGTCACGCTTGACGGCAAATGCGACACAATGAGGACTTCGGATTTTGGTAAGAGCCAATCAAGTTGATCAGGTTGTGACGGCCAGCAGGATGCTGTGTCCATACATTTCTTTAGAAATGCACTCGTCTGCTGTTTCCCCTCATCCAGCTTTTGTTTCTTTTTTTTTTTTTTATCAATCTTCCGTTTTTACTGATATTACCACTCCTCGTTCAGGTATCGAGAGCCATGGCCCGATCAAGGGGTGTGACTGAGAAGGACTGGGAATGCCGAAAGGCTCTGATCCGCCGCCGAGTCCTTACGGATAATGTGCCATCCCAGCAGCTACTCGGTGAACTGGCTGATTCCGGTCTTCACGTAACGTATGTCAAATAATTGAAGTCCCAACCGAAGCCTCCTCTTGCTAACATCAGCCGCAGAAAGAAGCAGCTCGAGTATCGATTGAACAAATGGGGATTCAAGCGAAATATTCCTGGACGAGGGTGGGTCTATATTGATCACAAAATTGCCAAGAGAAGGCGAGAGGGAAAACGAAGCGCGGTTTTCTACTGTTCCGCCGAAGTGAAGCCTTCTAAGATCGAGAAAGAGACCTATCGGAATCGTGATACTTCAGTCCTCGCGCAATTTCGAAATGGTTTGTATACGGCCACCCTAACTCTTCGTGGTCAACGCTGATGGCGAGAAGCTCCAAGTCCGAAAACACCGCCAGACCTCGATATCGTTGTGTGCACTCCTCCTTCGCAGGAAGCAGTAATTGGCCGATTTCCGCCAAATCTGCCATGGCTCAAATTCCAGCGTAATTGGTCGGATGGTACGTTTAGGACGTTAAGCCGTCTCATTGGACTCACTTAACTTACACAATGTGCCTAGCATTCCCGAAACTCCAATTCTACCCAAGCCCTATTATCGGAGTCAAACACGATAGCGTTGAGCTTACTTCACTCTTTTCGGATTTGAGTCTCGAATTTGGTGATAAATTGCAATTCGAGAGTAGAGGAACGGCAGCCATTCGAGGACTACCCGGCGTCCTGAAGAATATGGCGATGAGACTTGTCTTCGTGTTCTCGAATAACGGAGGTGGATTCCATCTTCGGAACAGACACATAGACATGCTTGGGAAGCGCGAATGGACAGCTCTGTCAACTTGCTTGCGCAAATCCGGAATGTTTGATACTGAGCCGAACTTCGCTAGCCTTGGGGATTTGACAATGTCTGCTTTTACTGAAAAGCTATTCCGGTTCTCTATATGGAGAGCTATCAAAGACGACGAGTACAAAGGTCGCCATCATTACAACGGCAACTCTGAAGACAGCGATTCCGAAGCCAAGGGGATCTTGAGGTGGATGCTTTCTTGTGGATACCCTCCAAATCGCCCCGTCCTCATGCCCTCCAGCGACGAGCTAATGACACCGCTTCAGATAGCTTGCTGTTATGGTGTCATCGATCTTGCGAACATGCTAATTGACGCTGGGGCGGATCCGAATAGTACTGCTGGGCTTTACCGGCAGACCAACCCACCATTATGTCTCCTGCTATCTTATATGGAGCTGAAGAAAGTGCAAAATTCACCAAATATGCTGTTAGTCAAGAGGCTCCTTGAAATCGGGGCCGAGGCCAACCCGACGCCCAAAGGCCGCTTCCCCAGGAAGGAGTGGTTTCCCTTAGTGTTAGCGACTGAAATGGGGAACATTCCGCTTATGGAGCTTCTCATCTGCAGCGGCGCTGATTTGCGTTATTCGGTGAAACAAACTGGATTTCTGGTACCTCTCATCAACGATATGTCTGCACTAGGTGCAGCAGCGGAATACCAAAAGTTTGGGCAATTCGACACCAATGCAGCTGCCCTAGTCTCATATCTGCTAGGGAAATGGAATCAACTATTCCCAAACCTACCCACACAAGATCTCATCATTGCGGAACATATCATGAGAGCTGCAAGAGTAGGAAACATCGGCGTCCTACAACTCTTTTACAATGTCCTTGGCAGGCTAGACCTGGCAGATGAAAACGGGATTACCGCAGTTCATATTGCCGCTAGTAATGGTCAACTGGAAGCTTGCGACTTCCTCGTTCGTCACGGAGTCTCTGTTGATGTGGGCAAAGCTGACGTCCCTTCTCCGCTTCATGTGGCATGTATATCCGGTCGAGTTGACATAGCCAAGTTCTTCTACCAACACGGGGCCCAACTTGAACGAATTTGGGAAGTGAGCGCTTATCAATGTAACTTATGGTGCGCGAGTTGGGGCAACTTAGATTTGGGATTGGAACCGAAAAGAAAGCTATCACCTTTTCGAGCTACCATTCCAGCCACAACATTCACAGTTAGCAGAAAGGAGGAACGATGTGCGCTCTTCCTCCTTGAACAGGGTGCGGCGTTTACGCCAGGCGATCTTTATCAGGCCGTTGACTGCAACAAATTCGATTTAGCGCTCGCCTTGCTAAAGGCTGGGGACAACCCTAACCAGGATACGAATGAGAAGCCTGTTCTTCAACTAGCCTTCGAAAGATGTAACCAGGTGAAGGGGAGACGAACTGTTGACGACCTTGAACGGCTCGTCGATGCTCTCCTCCAATGCGGTGCGCAACCAGGCACACAGGAGATCTTCCTCGCCATCAATATCAGAAGCTGGTACCTAGTAACCCGACTGATCGAAAGTGGAGCTGCTTGGAATACTCTATCTACAACGGGAGAGAGTGCTCTAGAGGCTGTTATACTCACAGGGCAGTCTGACTTGATCACAAAGGCCTTCGACATAGACCAATCCTTTTACGAAGCCGGGGCGCTTTGCACGGCTATAACTTTCGCTGCGGAATATGATGATTATACTTGGGCTGCCCGCCTTCTCAAAAATAGGCCAATGCAACGTGCCGCAACAAAGTTAGAAGGGACTGCGTTAGCGATGGCTATTAGCAGTGAAAAGCTCCATTTGGTTAATCTTCTTTTAGAACACCTCGCCATTCCCGAAACTGCTGTTTTCCCAAATCTTATGTGGAAGCAGTCTCGGTATAGGCATATCGATCGTCTGAATCCTCTTCTCCGAAATAATTCACTGCCCTTTTGGAGGGATAAGGACACTTGGGTGGAGGGCTCACCGCTAGTTGCTGCCGCCTCCTGCGGTAACGCACACCTCATGCAAGACCTCCTCACACGTGGACTCAAGCCCGATTATTTGACTCTCACCACAGCAGCTCTGCACAATTCACAAACCATGGTTGGCATCGTCACTAGACATTTAGCCCGGAGCAGCAGGCCTAACACGGCGCTGTTGGGCCGAAGTCCATTATATTGGGCGATATATCATAAGAACTTGGCGCTATTCCAAGCACTGGTGGATTTTGGGGAGAGAGTGGACAACATTTTCCCCTGCTACTTTGAAGATGGTTATTCTTATGTGTGTGGTAGATATACCACTGTTGATGCTCCTCGATCATGTCTTCAGACGGCAGTCGAGCGCAATTTTTCAGAAGTTATCGACACACTGCTTGAGCTTGGAGCAGAGGTTAACGAGCCACCGGCACCGTGTGGTGGCGCGACAAGCCTTCAGCTCGCCGCCATCACGGGTAACCTGGCAACTGCAAAAAGGTTGATTGACCTGGGAGCAGACATTAATGCCCCAAGGGCAAGGCGCGAAGGAAGGACGGCTTTAGAAGGTGCTGCTGAACATGGTCGTATTGACATCGTCCAACTACTTCTTAGCGAAGGGGCAGACACCATCGGGCCTGGCAGAGCCCAGTACGTGAGAGCAGTTGCGCGGGCCATTGAAGAAGGCCACGACACAGTTGCTAGGATCTTGCGAGAACACCGTGAATGGGACGAGGAAGACCAAAAGCTGATGGAAGGAGAGGATCTCCTAGGTCTAGACAGCATCTCAGGGAGCGACGAGGGTGAAGACAGTTATTTTTTCAGCGAAGAGGAGCGAAGTGAAGAGGGGGGTACATTCCAAAGGGAACCAGGAATTGTGGAAGCTTCTTCTATGAGATCAGGGAATTCGGAAATGATCAGGGTTTCGAATGTGGATGACCTTGAGGATTGGGAGAATCTTGTAAACTGGGATTGGGTCGGAGATGTTTAGATATTATGAGAAGCCAGCTGAAACTCGGTAATTTATGTCCTGTTCCTCCTCGTCGACTTTCTTTTCGAGTCCTTTGGAAGGCCGTATTCCATGTAACAGGACCGACCCCAATCTAATGACCACCTCGACTTCAGTCCTGGCTCAGGATAGATCAGGCCCGACTCAGTTTCGGCTAGTTTGACTTAGCACCTCGCTAGATCTTGCCAATTCGATGAGGGGCTTCTGCAACGGACCTAGAACTTGGACAACGCAGTTTTGCAACGTCAACCACTTGAATTCAGAGGCAACCTGATTTCCCACCTCGGCTACCCGGGAGCTTACATATAAAAAGTATTCTGGTCGATGGTCATTCGATCCAATTTATCGCTTCCGCCCTACGCCTACAATGAGCTATACAATGATAAATCTACTTATCGAGAACAAAGGCGAATGGACGCCACTAAGCTGGGCGGCACCGGATTGGCACGAGACGGTCGTCAAGCTACTGCCAAGTACATTATAATTTCCATCATAGCGTGACACACGATGGGTCTGGGAGGATATACGGATATATAGTAATCGGATGATAGAGCGGAGGTCTCTTGTTACGTGACGGAGACGTGGATTTCAAACTGTGTTATGCCCTTTAATCCACTGATCGTATGGTGCTTCGGTTTGCAGTTCGACGCATCGGGAAAGAAGATTGTTACAGCTTCTGGCCATAAACGACATGACTGCATCACCCGTCAGCCTTAAGAGCTCGTAGTAACTTAGAAGCTGGCACTTACAAATCAAACTGCGCGTGAAACGCACCACACTTCAACTCCTTCCGAACGTGGGCAAGTAGCGTCAGCACCTCTTCCTCCTTCCACCCAAGTACCCCACAAAAAAGCTGCAGCGAGAACGCCTCCAGTCCATCGAGAACCTGTACTAGGTTGCAAAGACCCAGGTCCTTCTTGTGGGGATCCAGCGGCCATGGGCCAAGTGGAAACTTAAATCGACGATGGACAACGTTTTGGAACCCAGCATCATTGACCCAGTCCTCGAGTTTTGGCCCCGGAGACGGGTCGCGGCCGAGTTTCTCAGCAGCCTGAAGGAAATAGCTATTCCACTTTAGAGTATAACACTCCTCCGTAAGCGAGCCGTCTTCTGAATAGAGCCGCAGGTTGTAATCCTGAAACTCCACCCAGCCGCCCGGATTCAGGTTGCTAAATAACTTATAAGCGGGGCTAGCCTTAAGCGGAATACACAATGAGAACCTACTCAGAGATATTTCCAACTAGCTTCGGCCAGTCTAGAATAGAAGCAGCCATATACCGACAGAAGATGAAGTCAAATTTGTCGTTTCCTACCCACGGACTCTCAACATCATCAACTTCAAACTTCACGTTTGGAGGAACCCTATATTCCGGTTAGTAAATGTCAAACGACCATATATATATGAAAGGATTTGATTTTGTGTACCAAGCTGGCTGGATAGGGCTCAAATCATTCCCGATGACCTGTCTGCCAGTCAGTACGGAAACTTCAAGGCAGAGATATATTTATAGGGGCTTCCCTCGGCATTTGGGAATAAGTCGGCTACTTCTATAGCCCCTGGTATCATTAGTTGGGAGATAGCTACGTTTCTCAGGAGACATCATATAACACCTACAAATTCCTGTGCCCGTTCCAATATCGAGAATCCGATGGATTTTCTCCTCCATGATCGGAGCGAGGAAGAGCTTGTTCCCAACTCCTTTCAGCATGGCCAAGTGGGTCATATCGAGGCGATCCATCTCTTTCTGAGGTAAAAATACAGTCAGCAAATTCGCAGTACATCTAGCCGCTTCGATGATACCTCGTCATTCGGAAAAGCATATGCTATACGAGTTCTGTTAGCTAACAACCTCAAAAAGGTCCCAAGTCACTTGCCTCCTGCTCGAAATGCATGGTAGCGGCGTCCATGGTGCATTGGATAATTGAGGACGCTCGAGGTTAATGACGCTGTATACGAAGAGCTAATAACTCGTCAGCAACGCACTTGTGTATGCCTTGTGGTTCGTACAGTCGTTCATCAATTGCGGAGTCGTTATCACCTATCTACGATATATGTTAGCTCGATGGCTACTCGGGGCTAGAGGGAGGTCAGAACCTCATGTGCAGTGTCGACCTCAAGCGGCGCCGAGTCGACCGCATCGGAGGCAGGAGCATCTGTAGCTTGTGAGATCCCGGCTGGGCCAGTTCGTGACCCTGTCATGTTAGGTTGCATGTACGGTGATCCGATTAATTGACTTAGAAATAGAGGCGGAAATGCTGGGGAAGGGCAGACTAGACTGATGTAGTTCTCAGGGACGACAGTTGCCTACCGAGAAGATCCTAGACTAAGGATGTAGCAACACCCTTCGTATGTACTTCGTACCTCACCCCGCTTTCAAAATGCGGCGACAACGAATATTGCAGGAACTGGTCTGCGGAACCGGGTAGTCATTCCCCGGTCCAATCTCAACCCCGGTTTATTGGGATGGCCCTGTATCATGTGGGGCACGGCTCCATCCCTGTTTGTATAGTGCTGCCATTATGATATCTTCTTGCCAAGTTCTTAAGACTGCCAAGACAACAGCAGGACTAGGAGCAACACGCACCCGATGAGATCATGTTAGGCATCGGACGCTAATGCCAGAAAAACCCCACACTCCGCCCGGAATCAGGTCGTCGAGTGGTGGAAGGAGCGGGGGCCTTGGAGGGATGAGTTCAACAGGACGAAACTGGGTATCCGCCTGGAAGTTAGCTACTCAAATGAAAGAAAGACCTATCCTAGAATTCATATATAAAAGACGCAAGGACAACAGACATCGTAGATAACATGTGAAGTACCGCGGTCCAGACCCTTACCCAGCTCAGCTTGAGCGTTGCCTTGAGATGTGCCAGGAATCCCAGGATGCATCAAAATCAGCTAGAGCTTCGAAGAGGCTGATTTTATGAGGCCCATCGCGGACCGAAGTGTAGTCGGAGCCATGGCCACAGGAAAACAAAGTCTGGCTCCTTGTCTCCATAATACAGGCGTTAAAAATGATCATAATAAGAGAGTGACAAGCTGAAAAACTCTACTGCTCACAGCTGAGGTTCGGCAGCTCAAATATCTGGCAGATCTGGAGTGGAGGCGACTATTTAAGGAAAGAATCGGCGGCCGAATACGGAGGAAACTTTCCATACAATCATGTTCATCGACTTCTCGTATTCCGCATTTGACAAGCTGTTCACCCTGCTGGAAACCAATGGTCTTTCTCACGTATATAGATACACAAGATTTTCTCAAACTCGAATTGCGCCTGGCAATGAGACCCCGTACGAAAGCTGGAGGAGGGCCGCCGTGCACGCCACAAGCCCCTCCCCCCCCCCCCCCCAATCTGCCTCCTGAGTATTGCGGTGCATTGCAACTCGACTTCTTCTCCTGAATCAGAAGGGAGAGAAAAGCTAGAGTCAAGGGCAAGGAAAAAACTCGGGAAGTTTTTCTTTGTCATCTTCCTTTGGCCATTTCTTCCCCTTGCGTTTCCAGGCGTCGTATGCGGCCTGGACCGAACATACAGGGATCCGAAACACTCCCGGCGCCCGAAAGTTGATTCCATTGTCGTTGATCAGACTATCAGCTTGAGTCCTCTTCTGGTAGTCGAATGGCTCATGTCCGTTCTTCTCGCCGTTATCTTTCCAAGTCTCCAGCGAGCTATGTGACATGGGAGTTAGCAGCGACTCGCTCTCTGGAAGCGACGTGGTAGGAATTTGAACACGTCAACAAATAAATAATCCTCCAACGGTATTTCTCTTTCTCGGTTCAGGGGGTTTCCGATGGCAACTGACCCGATGACAATGTCTTCCAGTGTGGGGGAACCGTACGTTTCGTTTGGCAGTCTCCGCATTCCTGGAAGTTCTTCGAAAACAGGGTCACGCCCTTCACTCCAACACGGCGGCGGGCTCCCAGAGAACCCGGGTGACTCGTTAAAGCACTGGGGTGTGCCTTCCAACCACGGCCGTGCTGCGGCCACAAGATAATACTTTTGGCCGTTGCTGTGGCAGACGCCTGTCCTCTGTGCCGTCCCCGACCCTATGTAGTCGACCACCGCGCCCACGTCGTCGCACTTCCCGCCGTCAACTACCACAGGGCGCCAACCTGCGAGGTACCATGCCTTTGGTATCATCTGGGCCCATGCAACCTTTTCGGCCGGCTTCCTCAATGCACCCTTCGTGAGGAGCTTCTCTCTCTCCAACCGCTCCTTGCTTTTGAGTCCTTCAGATAGAGTGCCGCCGTCAATGAGCTTGAAGAGCTGATTCCTCCAAGGTGAATCGCCGGAGAAAATCTCATCGGTGATAAGTGACACGGCATCCATCCAGGACTGGAAGAAGGATTTGAGGTCCTCCCGGAGCTCTCGGTCGATCGATTCTGCTTTCTCGTGACTACACGTAGGCAGGGATCAGTAGTGGGACTGGTAGTAGGTTTAGGGGTAATAGATACGGGTCCGTATGTATATAGACACAATTGGTAGATAACGCACCTTGACTTGAGGTCTTTAGCTGAACTTAAGCCCCAACTTGTTATACCATATACCGAATCCTTAACGTTGTCTCTACTGGCGCCACTTCTGAGGACTGCGGAGAAAAGTGAATGTCAGCTAATGACCGATCGGCGTCGATTTCTTCTTCCAGCTTCCGCAGGGAGGGGTGGAGACGGTATCCCTACTGTTATTAAAAATCGGTGCCATGACCATTGAGAGCCCCATTCCAAGCAAGCCAATGTTGATAAAAAAACATCTGAAGGTTTTCCTGCTTTGGAGGCTCGGCAAAGTCGTGCACGAGATTCTGCCCGACACCCTCTACCAAGTTATAGGCGGCGAGAAGGTCGTCATGGAGGTCGCTAAGAATCTAATACCTGGCGGGTTAGACATCGGAGTTCTCGAATGAGGATGTGGCACGGTGGTGAGTCGAGGCCAGGTGGAAGCGAATGGGATTCGACAACTGGAGAACGCACCTTATTCAAGGCAATAAACGATTCGAGAACTGGCTGGGAACCAGGTCCACTATCATTCTTCTCCGCGCTGGGACAGTAGACGCCGCCGCTGCACCCACAAAACACTTCACAATTGAAAGGAGTTGGCCCTGCGAAAAAGTCGCCGGCCCACGCACCGAAGCTCCCATTCTGCTTTTTAACCGAAACCCAATCCGATACCATGCTTTTCCAGGCACAAGTCGCATGCAGTTCCTCCCACCGCTTGCTTGTTTCAGTAGTCGACACGTTTATAATAGCTTCGTCTAAACAGGAGAAACCATCCGCAAAAGTCCAGGGGCATTTTTCGTCAGCAAGGTAGAGCTTATACACTTCCGGAGTCATAAACTCGCCATCTCTGAAGGATTCCAAATCGATAGCCCAATCCGTTACACCTCCAAAGTTCATGATGCGGTAGAGAGAGGTTCTCATATCCTTTGTGCTGGAGTCCATATACGCAACCCACTCAACGTCATCGTAGACGAGGTAGTTTGTCATGGTCTGGCCGTCGTACCACTTCTTGACATTAGGGTTCGTCTCGATAATCATATCAATCTCGGCGTTGGAAAGGTATCCTGGCTCCCCTGTGCATGGACCCGGCTTGGCTTTCGAATCCCGCTTCCCACCGAGAAAGGTGCACATTGGTCCGTCGCAGCCCTTCTCAGCCATCCCAAAGGACCGGCCATAGCTACTCACCCCGACAATAACCTTGTTTGCTGGTATGCCAGCCCGCGTGATCATCGACAAGGCATCGATGGTCTCCGTGTAGTTGACGTGGGACCGAAGACAGTTGCCAGCCTCGCATCCGGGCTGCGACCATTTGGATTCGGTATCCCACTGGCCATGGAGGTCATAGGTCATGTAAACGATGTAGTCTAGATATTCAGACATGACCTTTATCGGGATTCCCTTGAGATACCAATACGAGGCAGGCGCGGCAATCGAGAGGCTCTTACCCGCGGGAAGAAGGACTCTGAGCAGAGCGATGAGGGCTAAGTAGTTTTTCCCCTCGATGGCATCGCCACTGGGAATGTCTGGGATATCTGGTGCGGCCGGATACTCCCAGTCGATGTCAATGCCATCGAGGTCGTATTCCTTGACGAAGTTGGCGAGGTTCTGGGCAAGTCGTATTCTATTTCCCTCCCCGACGGCCTCGCGAAAGATCCAAAATTTGTCCGGCGCTGTCGAGTCGGTCCAGCCACTAAAGGACACTATCCGCTTAACTCCCTTGAGTTGCACAAACTCCTTAAACGGTTCCTCAATGTCGCCTCCCATGTCAACCCCCCACTCTGGGGTGATTTTTCCCAAAGGGAAAATGGATATGTGTGAAGCGACTCGTATCGATTTCATGGACATCCATCTGCAAGCAAGGCCGGTCCTTATTCCATGCTTCAAAGTAGCCAAGACTGATGAACTGCGCCGGTGGCTGCTTGTTATTGGTTATGCCGGTTTCGCAGTTAGAGATGCACCCAGAGATGCCCGGCACCTTACCCTTGACTTCGCAGAACTCAGCAGTTAGACCGCAAAAGCCATGCTGGCTGCAGCATGCATTCAGGGGACAGGGATTCAAATCAGCAAGCGCGGTGCCTTTGAGGGGTCTCTGGGTTCCGGGCACTTGGGGACCACATTCCACGTTGGCTACCGGGGCCGGAAGAGGCGGATCTCCGTCGCTGATGCAGATGAGAGTGTCGTACCGCATTTTGGGACCGCAGTCCTCGAAACGCCACGTCTTGTCCTTGTTGAATGTGAGGATATCCGCCGCTTTCAGGCCGTTCTCTCTTGCGATGGAGTCACAGGACTCCCCCATGGCGACAAGGTGGGATACGCATGACCCGTCTGCGTTGCGCTGCGGCGGTGCACGGCGGCGGAGGTCAGAAGAGTTTTTTGCTGAAGATGTGGCGGTGTCAATCGACGTGAGTGAGGATGTCGAACTTGTTGTGCTCGTCACGGTCAGGCCACCACTTGAAGGGTCCTGATGCGGCTCGGGACCTTCCGGTTGGGTCAACCAGACCGCGACGCCTGTGATGAGATCGGAGTTTGGGAGGCTCGGAACGCAGCCATCTTCGGCCCAAAATGCGGCGGCTTGCTTTACAGATTCCATGGCTGCGTTCCCGCCACTAACATCTACGATAACTCCTATTGCAGAATGGGGGAGGCTGCAGTACTGGAGTACCATCGAGCGGCCAATGCCTTGACGCTTGATCTGGCGAATGGCCTGCTGCACTACCGTGTAGACAGCGCCGGCATTGTTGACGCGTTCGCCAATGTACACACCCACTGCAGTATTGCCGTATTGGGCGAAGAGAGTAGTCGGACTGCCCCCATCGTCGTGAAGCGCGTTGATGCTTATATACGCGCTCACTTCGTAGAGGACGGCAACAGCCTGACCGGGAACTGTGTCCCTCAGAAGGGCCCGACCACGAGACTTGGACATCGACAGTGTGTTCGTATGTATTCGCAAGAACCTGCTCCCAGGGGACGTGCAGGCTTGGCATGATTTCGCCTCGGAAGGAACTACAGGCCCGGACGCCAGAGGCCCTTCCGTCAAAGACAGAGCCTTGATCATCGTTGTCGCCTGGGTCGGATGGCTTGAACAGTCGAGGTCTTTCGTTGCAGCCTAGGAATTGGTCCCAATTGCTGTAGAATGTCCAGTTTCCGGGACCTTCGCCGACGGCCTCGATATCCTGAGGACAGAAAAGCGCTGACACCGCAGCGAAAGCGCCTAGGGTTGAGGCGAGGATAACAAACCCTGCCGCAAAAAGATGAAAGATAGCCATTATGTGGAAAGGTTGGTCAAGATGAGAGTAGTCAGGGGAAACCAACAGAATTGTCCAACTTTCCCTTCCCCAAGTATCCTCGGGAATCTGAGTCTCCAGCCATCCCTATATAGATTAGATGCCTCCTCCTTGTCTTCTCCGATCATGGCGCTCCCGAGCCGGGACCACAATCACCTGTTACCCAAGGTTGTCTTCTTCTTTTTTCTTCTTTTTTCTTCTTTTTTCTTCTCTTTTCTTCTTTTCTTCTTCCTTTTTTTCCCTTATCGCTACGGCCATCTAAACTCCTGTTGGGCAATGATATTGAGGTCCCCTCCCTCCAGCCATCACTTACGAACATGGATTGAACGGAAGGTGATCAGCTGCAGTGTCTATTCTGGTTAATATACGGTATATTAAACTGGAATGAGTTATTGCGCCGAAAAATGACGTCCATAGATACCCACCGAGCCGATAGGAGGGTAACACAGACACGCTGCATTTAGCCAGCATGCGTGCTGTGAGCAGCGGCTATTTGATTCCGTCCACGGGCGGCACGACACGTCCAGGATCATAGCCCCTTGCCCTTACCCAAGGATCGACTGGGACGCGCGGGGGAGGCGCATGTATGTGACCACGGGCCGAAAGAAGGAACAGCTATTTATTAACTCCATCCTTTCCCTCATCATGCCATCCCCCTCTTCTCTAACAACCGACATCTTCTCCGCAAGCAAACCCTTTCTTACACATAGGTACCACCATCCAACATCCAACATCCAACATCCAACATCCAACATCCAACATCCAACATCCAACATCCAACATCCAACATCCAACATCCAACATCCAACATCCAACTGCAGTTCACTAAAGTGCCCGGTCTTTCGATAAATAAGGATAAACAACAGACACCTACTCTCGAGGTCTAGAAACGAAAAAGAAAGGAAAAAAAAATGCTTCGGTCCTCGTTCCGGCTATGCAAGCCATATCTAATCCCGATCCTCCTCCTCGGCCTGATGACCACCACACGCTGCTATGCGGAGAGAAACATCACTGCCGTGGGGGCATCACTTGAGCTCGACCTTGTATTTCCAACCCCAAACGAAGCCTACAAACGCACATATCCCTTCCCGATAGTTTTTGCATTCCAGGGTATCAAGGAGGGTTGGCCCCATCATATCGAGATGATCTGGGAGCTTGCGGGTAGAGGCACAGGCGGGCAACGTGAGAATACACATCTCGGACGCTTCCCAGCAGATATGCTACCAGAGATAAACTGGAATTTAGATCGAGGCAGATTACCCTCGATAGCTTGGACAAACGGACCAGTCCCAAATGGGGAGGACCCCCTCTTCTTTATTGTCGGCGCCCCCAACGTACTCAACACCACAGTGACCGACTTCACTCTCAGGTATAGCCTCCACTGTTGACAAGACTACAGGTGCCCTTCTTAGCAATAGTGTGGTGCCTTTAATGTGCTTAACTCTGCAGTAACTGACTTCGCTATTAGGTATAGCATTCGCTTTCATCTCAACTGCACTGTTGATGAGACAACAGGTGCCCTTCTTAGTGACAGTATCACCAATTCCTATCAGATAGATCAATCAGTTACCTTTCTGATTGATAATGAGAATGGGCTTGACCCTGCTCTAGTGCCTATTCCAGCTGATAAATGCCCAGCAAGCCTCGTTACAATCCAGATAAAGGAGTCATTAAATAATTATTCAGCACCTGGACTCGAACCACCGTATGCGATCTTAGATGATGAAAACCTCAACCCAGAGCCATCTCCGTGTTTGGTAAAACCCCCATCTGACCTGCAATCTTCCATATCAAGCCACATGCTAGAGACAGCAAGATGCACGACGGGATCTTGGCCTGCTGAGATGCTTATTGGGCCATGCGACCATGACATGACCTATTATGGAGGACGGACTGATGACGAGTCAGGAGGAACCTCGCTAAGCTCTGCAGTTCCTGTGGTCGTGTTTGGGAGCGTCATGGTAGCAAGTGGATGGGTGATATGGGTAGGATGGTTCTAATGCGAGATACCCGGACTTTGGTGTTGGTTGTGGCATGCTTGAGAGCCTAAATCATGTGCCAATTAATATATTTTTTTAATCAAGGATACTATGAACCTAATTTCGGATACCATTCTACCTCCCATATGTGTCCCTCTCCGGCCTCATTTGCCTCCTTCCCCATTCTCCCTCCTCTAGCCTTGCTTATCCCCGGAGGATCGACTACACTCCGCTGTTTCGGTGGTTCTGGTCCTGATCGGGACGGTGATGTTGTTGGTTCCGATATGGGTTCTTCAGGCCCCAGATCACCTTCGTAGCAAGTTGGGCGTGATTACAGCTTTCGTGCTCGCATTTCTACTGGTCTTATCGTTCGCCATGTCAACTAAGCCCTTCGAGGCTTTGGGAGCGACAGCCGCGTAAGTTTTCCTTTCCTACCACCCTGATGCCTCGTGCCTTGGCGTTTCTCATTGCAACGACTGACGAGTTGTCTAGGTATGCTGCTGTCTTAATGGTGTTTCTACAGGTTGACACATCTAACTTGCAGTAATCTTTTAAATATGGGTAGCATATAGTCGACTAAGCCCATGTAGGTTGAAACGGGTCAGAAAGAATCAGTGTCCTTCTTATTTGCGATTATTCGCCCGATCTTACGCGTGTTGAGTTTGAAAGCATAACTAGATAGGGCTAGCTAATAGTAGAAAGTTAAATCTAATATTAAAAGAAAGGTGTCACAAGCTAACTCTTTTTAAAGACCCAGGGCGGTCAGGCGTAGTAGAATAGAAGAAACTACAGTGTAATGCGGACTAATGGACATAGGATTGACAGGACCGAAGGGCGTCTTTGAACGAGCTGCTGATTCTAATACTTGGGTTGTCCTATGCTGAAAATAGAAGCTCCCCTATTCCCTTCAAGATTGCGCCATCCAGTTTCTTGTGAATTGCCCACGCCGACAGAGCGGTCAAGACCAGCATCTCGAAATGAATCCCGTCAAATTGGCTAAAGAGCTCAATCTTCTTCTGCCCCTTCCCAACCCTGTCGATCCGCGCGATCCGTTGCCCCTCGCCGTCCCCATGCATCACGAATAGATCCAGAGCCTCGCTTCCCATCTTCTCCTCCTGCCTGTACTTGAACCTGCCCAAATGGCCCCCTTCCACGACGCAACTCGAGGACCATGGGTTCATCTTCATGTGTATGGAGGACCCCCGTAAGGATATCTCTGCCGACGACTTTCCGGGAAAAGTGACGTGGCCGATAGTGCTGTTGGGATCTGGACTGTTGGGAAACAACATGATGTGTGGGGGCGTTGTCTTCGATGTCCGGATCACGAATATAGGCCCCTCGACGCCCTGTGTCGACCAGTGGAGGAGGGTGACATTTGCATCGTGCCACGACTGGGTGAGGAGAAGAGTGTTTACTGAGAATGGGGTAACCGACATGATGTCTAAAGATGGCGCTGTTGCAAAATATTCCCGAGGTTCACATTCCCCCCATCTCCCTTTCCATTCCAGCATTTATAGCTAGGCCATGCCGCCTTGACTTTTGGACATGGACCTCATCCCGGAGGGGTTGGATGTCTGACCCGAGCTTATGTTGGCTTAGAAATGCAGGCCAAGCCTGCGCCTTGGAATCTACGAGCGCCACAAGGAAAACATACAATTAAACTAGTCCCAATATGGAGACGTGTCGCGCTCCACCAGTCTTAACTGCAGGCCGACTTGACATCGTTGCCGAATTAACGTCTACCTGGGATTTAAGTGTCAGTCTGAGAGATCAGATTCACCACCTGGCGTTATCTCCTCACAGGTACTGCAGAAGTATTTTCCAATATAAAATATTCAGATATATATCAATTTAACACTTGATCCGGGATCTGGCGAGGTGTGGTAAATGCAAGCTTTATCGCCAAGTAAGGTTACCTCGAATATTTAAGGACCAGACATATGGAGTACACATTGAGGTATTAGGAAGAGCCGCCCCGGAGATACCGTCAATGCAGGATTGCCTCTTCGAATGAAAGAAGTTACAATTATCACCTATACCTATACGAAGTACTGTGTAATCTGACAACATTCTGTGAGCCACTAGCGACGAGTTGGCGCAGTCTTTACTTATTCCGCAACTATTCTGCTAATACCCTGGCACAAGATTATGCTTCGTATGTCGCAGCGACAAATTGTACCTCAAAGTATGGAATACCTCCCTCATCTCCGTGGGCCAAATCTCCCAGCTCAGTTGCATCGAATTAGAACTGTACATCGTCATCGCCTCGGTCATCTGAGTCAAGTGCGCCTCGTTGGTGGTCGATACGCACCCCACCAGCAAGCACACGGGGATGAATCCGGCCCCGAGAGGCCTGTACCCCTCCACGGCCCTCCCCAGGCCGACGAGCTCGTCTGGAAACCCAGCCACCTGCTCCTGCAGCTCGCGGTGGCCGAGGGCAACGGCACTGAGCACGCTGTTCACCAGCATCCCCATGGCTAGCAGCATCGCCAGCTGCGCCACACAGAGCATATGCACCCTCTCCCTCTCACCACCCGTGGTGGCCGGCAAGATAGGGCGGCCCCCTTCGCTGATTAGCGTCTTGCTTGTGTCGGGGAAGAGTCGGACGAGGGTCTCCCGGGCCTGGTCCACTTCGCGCATGATGCCCTCGTATGCCGCTTCAATCTCTGCGGTGTCACCGGTGCCGCCGGAATCCCTAACGAACTCGATGAGCCTGGCAAAAGTGAGCATACTCAGAGCAGGGCCCGGGCCCCCGTTCTTCATGGATGTTGTTTTGTGCGGAATGAAATCGTCGACCATTTTCTTGAACCACGGGCCCAGATTGATGTTCGGGTTATAGATGCTCTCCGGTAACTATTTAACGATGCGAGGTGGATTTGGTTAGAGGGCGCCGTATAATTTCTCGTAGTAGGATGACCCTTACAATTGACATGCATAATGTGGCGAAAAGCTGCGTTTCGAATTTACCCGTCCAGTTATTCGTTGCGATGCAGTTCAACACATGCACCACCACTTCCGAATGTGCCACATACTGGTCGTTGGGGTTGCCGATCCAAGCCTGCCGCGAGTTAGGGCGTTAGAAACATATGCGTCTTTGTCCACTATTGTGAAGCCCGAGTTTGGGGGATATGGAGGACCAACGAACTTGACATATCATGACGAGGTAAATGGCGCAGAGAGTCTCTGGTGTCTGGGCCGTCTCGGATGTTTCCATTACCATCCTCAGACACCTCAGAGCATTGGCATAAGCAGAAAATACGTCCGGCGACTGCGTCTGTGTGCGGAGAGCCGTGTACGCAGAGGTCAGGGCTCCGATCGAGGCATCCAGGGCAAGGTTTCGGCCCATGCGTTGGGGCAACTCGTGGAGAAAGCTGCCGCAGCTCGATATGTCATATCGCAGGTCCGAGATGCTCAAAATACTAACCAAGGCACCTCTGCGCCGACTGTGCTCGTTGCTTGGAACTGGCTGGATCATGAGTGCTACCGCTGCAACGGAGCCATTAGCTGATATCGGGGATGTAGATCCGGAGGCGGTAAGCAGCTCGGCATGGAATACAGGAGAAACGGGTCTTTCCTGCTTGAACTTGAAGCGCTTCGTCCCACAGCCGACGCAGGGTATCTTTAGACGCTGGCATCTTCCACACGCTGGCTGGGCAAGATCGCACTGCGCCGCTCCAGGTTAGTCACTGCGCAACGTTGGTTGTTTCTCGGGCTAGCCCGCATTATCTTGGTGGGGGGCGTCTCTAGTCTGACCTTTTTCTTCTGTTTGCGACATGCATCGCAGCCGCGGCTAGTCGGGACCCCAGCCATCAAGCTCGTCGATTGATCAACGATGCGCACAGTTTTCCCGGAAACAGGAGGCTAAGAATAAGATGCCCAATCTGGATTTCGGGCAAAAGAGAGCGGGTAAGGGTGGAAAGCTCGGGACACCAAGTCCGAATCGAAAGGCGCAGACTCTATTATAAGGTCGTGTGGCGAGCGATCGTCTCCATTCCAAGGAAGAAACTATTGCGGCGTCCCCAATTGGGGCTTATAGCCTTGGCGAACCTGCAGTCAGATCCGGGTTTTAATGACGTCGCCTCAAAGCGCATCGTTTCGCCAAAAGGGAATTAGCGCCAAAGTGATCCGCCCAATGAGAGAGGACTCGTTTCTCGATGAATCCTCAAGGTTCCTGGCTGAGTGTAAGCCAGGGTGTGAGAATGTTGACGATCCACACACACACATAGAAATCTGAGCAATTTCCTGTATACCTAGCTGAACAATCCGCTCTGCCGACATGATCACGGAAGCAGTTCCAAGGGGCCACGGTCTAGTCGACCATGACCCTTGTCGTATTTAAGGACGGCGCCTGCCCATCTCAATCAGCTCTCCCCATCTCCCAGCAATCCAGCTTCTCTCTTAGTCCATCCCCCAACAATCAGGTTTCTCTTAAAATCCATCCCCCATCTTCTTTCTAAGAATGAAGGTGGCTCTCTTGTTCTCCATTACCTTGGCGACAGCATGGGGCTGGCCCTCGAATCGGCGTCATCACCAATTCGATCGTCGCGTCAACCAGATCCATTGGGGATCATGCGCCCACCTCGGCGTCAATGACACTGACTACCTGTTCTGTGGCAATTTGGCCGTCCCCCTCGATTATACTGATGATTCCGCCACCGAAATGCTCGATCTCCAGCTGATGAGAATTCCTGCCGTCAAGAGCCCGAAAAAGGGTAGTGTGTTTATGAACTTTGGCGGTCCCGGCGGCAGTGGAGTATTGGAAATGGCTTACTATGGTCGTCTTTTCAGAATGCATGTAACGTAATTATAAAGAAGAGGCTTGGCATTCTTTTTCAGCTTACACAAGTTTTCGGTAGTCTCTCCGGGGGTTCCTACGATATCATCAACGTCGTTCCTCGGTAGGTCCCACCACTCTGTCTAAGGACCCGAAGAAACTGACTTTGTCGCGTGGAATAATAGTGGAACTGGAAATACATTGCCCTTCTCCTGCTACGCAACTCAGAATGAAAGAACGGCCGCCGAAAGCACAGCTCCGTTTTCTACGAACGCCTCGGACGTCGCTCTCGGAAGGGTCTGGGCTGAGGCTGAGCTCCGAGCGGAAGCATGTCGACAGGCCCAAAACGCGACGGGATCGCTCATCGGGACCGCATTCACTGCACGAGACATCATGTCAGTGGTGGACGTACTTGAAGAAGACGGCAAGCTGAGATACTGGGGTGAGTACATGACCAAGCTCTCTCGGCCGACCTAAGCTTATTGACGAACGAATCCCCTCCTAGGCATGTCTTATGGCTCGGTGCTGGGCGCTACCTTGATTGCCATGTGGCCTGATAGGGTCGACCGAGTCTTGCTGGATGGTGTGATGAATTCACACGAGTATTACCGGGAGTAAGCCCGCCCCCAAAATGGTTCCGCCATCGGACGGCAAGACAGCTGGCTAACAAAGTTGAAAGGGACTTGGAACAAGTCACAGATGCGGATAGGGCATTCTCTGGGTTCTGCTCCCAGTGCGTTGCTGCGAGTGACCGCTGCCCTCTGGCAGGTAACCGCACCGCAGATCAGCTCGAGGCAGATATCTACGCCGCTCTCGGCAAGCTCAAGTACAATCCAATCCCGCTAACCCTCCCTAGTGGAGCCGGGGTCATCGTCGACTACCCGACCTTGAAGGGCATGATCTACAGTGGCATGTACTTTCCGATCCGCTGGCCCCGCTTGGCCCAGGCTCTCGAGGTTTTGATAACCGGGAATGCCACCGGGATCCTCGTTCAACTAGCCAGTGCTTCTACCGGGTCGGCTGGTGAGAGCCCACCTGATGCGGATGCCATCCTTGGAATCAAATGCGGCGACAAGCAAGTACGCTCAGAGGCTATCGACGACGTCAGGCCTGGAGTCAATACCAGGTGGGCACTGAGCAAGCTCGGCGGCGACATTTCCGATATCAGTGCTATCCAATGCTCACGATGGAAAATGGACGCCAAAGAGCGATACACCCGCGACTTTCGCGTAGATCCAGCCCACCCGGTGCTCCTCATCAGCACGCAGAACGACCTCGTGTCACCGCTTGCATCGGCAAAAAAAATGAGCTCTAGTTGGAAGGGAAGCGTTGTTCTTCAGCAGGAAGGTTATGGGGTAGGTTCTTCTTGTTTCACTCCTATTTGTGGGGCCTCGCTCGTATTGACCTGGGAAATCAGCATACAATCTTGCCGCAGGTCTCGAAATGCACGGCAGAGAGAACGATTGCATATTTTGAGCACGGGGAACTGCCCGAGCCGGGGACGGTTTGCCCTGTCGACGCGCTACCCTTCTCCGAAGACGACGGGTGGGCCGCCGTCCTCTTAGAGTTGCACGCTATAGGCGACGTTTCGTGATGGTGTTTTTAGACGGTGGATCATGTATATTAGTTTCTTTGCCCTCAGTTATAGACTGTAGACTGGGAGGATTTGCAGCGCGGCGCCAGCCTCGAGCCCCCAGGCGGTTGTTGCTAGTTGCTGTCTCGAATTTATTTCCCCAATCGCCGTTTTTCACAGTCAATTGTCATTGGGGTTTTTTATAAGATCAGGCTCTGGCGTGAAATGACGGAAGCCATCCCATACATTTTAAAGCATGAGGTTGAGTTGTTGGAAGAAATAGTAAAAATGTCCCTGTGCTCTGTAGGTCATGTTGAATGAGGGACGGGACGTGCGCAAGATATCAGGGGGTCAAAGGCTCAATAAGTCCATCTATCTTTTGTGAATTACTTTATGCTTTCTTTCTTTTTCTCTAGAAATTTCACTTGCACGTATATTATCAAAACCCAAGGGTAAACCATCAGGACTGATGCGCAGAGCGTTCTCATACAAAATACGGAATCCGTATTTGATCTCTTACATATCAACCTAAAATCAAAGTGCATCCAGAGTCTCCCAATGGGCTACGACGCACATCATCTCCCAAAGTTCCACGGTGACCTCTCCCGCCTAGGGCGTGGGTAAGTAATTCCTCGTCCCAATCATTTTAGTAGATAGGAAAGTGGAGGAGGGGGTATCGAGTGTATCGAGCATATCGAGTCATAAGAAATGCGCGGTGAGTCACTAACCACCCCAAGTGCGTCCCAAGGACGCGGACAGTTTTAGTAAGTGCTGGGGAACTATCAGCAGTAATAGTGTCTCATCGCTAAACTTCTCCCTCGAGGTAGGATCTACTTCGTAGAGAGTCCAGCGATGTTGATTTAAGATTGTGATGGAGTGTGAATTTGTCATCCAGTCTGACAAATCCACAGACGACGTGAAGTCTCACAGTTGCAAACTTGCAACTTACCGGCTACCACCGGTGGTTTCGAGATGAGCGTTGTCAAGTCAAATCGCGTGCTCGGCGCTACAAACGGCCCGCATCATGACGCTAATATAGGCCGTCTTACTGCCTAACTTGGCCAGAGGCCCAGGACCTTCGATAAAGATATAGAAGCTCGACACCCCCAGACCGTAAAGAAAACGAGGGAAAGCCCAAACGTTGCGACAAGAAACTCAGGTCCAATACTAATTGACTCTGTCTTGGCCATCGACTGTCCAGCTCAGCCGTGACTCACTTGTAATCTTCCATCTCACCACCTCTTTATCTCCTCCATAATAATACCACAACCACGTCTTCAATCGAGTTCACCATTGTCGATGTATTTTCGACCGAGGCCTACACGGGAAACCCTCTTGCCCTGGTAAATGCCCTGGCCGACAACCTTACCACAACCCAGATGCAACTCATAACCCGTCAATTCAACCTCTCTGAAACTACTTTCTTCCTCCCCACCACCGCTCTTAACGCCGATTACCGATTCCGCTCGTTCCTGCCTGATGGTAGAGAAGTTTTCGGGTCCGGACACAACATCCTAGGTACTTGGTGGTACCTGGCGCATGCTGGTCTTCTCGACTTTTCAAAGCCTCAATCTGTCGAGAAAGACGTAGAGACCTTTGTGTTTCACCAGGAACTTGGAGGCGTCGTTTCCCCAGTGAAAGTTCTGAGGACCAAGGACGGCGAGGTTTCCATTTCCCTCCGACAGGCTCCCCCCGGCACTCACGCCTACCACCCAGATGTGCCAGCGCTAGCTGCGAGCTTCGGTTTCGCCGAGGCCGATATTGGTTTCCCCACTGAAGGGCCAGCGCTGAAACCTCAAATCGTGTCGACATCCACGACGCGACATCTCATCCTGCCTCTCTCTTCAGTTGCTATACTTGACGGCATCCAAGTTCCACGGGATCTTCTCCTCAAACAACTTCGTGCCGTAGACGATACAGCTCACGGCATCTATTTTGTGACCCCGGACCCCGACGCCTCTGGCAAAACCACCTACCAGGCACGATTCTTTAACCCCGGAATGGCAGGGGAGGATCCGGCAACCGGCAGTGCCGCAGGTCCCTTTGGCGCGTATCTGGCGAGACACGGTCATCTCAAGTTTAAGGGAGGCAAGTCCAGGATTTTCGTTCGCCAGGGGTTGAAGGCTGGAAGGAAGTGTGTAATCAGAGTTGATATATCTGAATCCGCTGAGGAAGAGGGAAGGCTGAATACTGATATTGTTGGGGGAGGAGCGGAAGTTGCGAGTGGAAAGATTGTGATCCCGAGTGCTGCAACTACTTTTTAGGCAACTGAAACCTCAACCCCAAGATATCCCCCAACCCAATCCAAAACTTCTGGATAGATCCTTTACATATCCTACATGTGGCCATATCCGTGGCTCAGTTATATGATTCCTGCACCAATATTAATTCAATTCATCACATTCAGACCTCGGATCTAATTCTGCTAGAGACCCGGTTGGCATGCTGCCAGCTCGCGTAGAGCTGCCGAACCTCAAACCAGGCGAGGATGAGACTCTTCACATCTTTGTTTACAGACGATTGTCTGGTTTATCGAAAATTATAGTTGGCAAACACAGTCCGCGCCACTGGTATTGGCCAGTAACTCCGAGCTGTCGATATTTCTACTCAGCTGACCACCATTGCCGAATTGCCTCATTTGATCAATGGGAGCACGCGGGGTCGCGGCTGTTGGGCATCTATCGCACAAGTCTCCCAACCCGAACTTTTCTCCACGATCCCGCAGCAGACTCCCACGGGCAGGGCCTTCACACGCCCTCCCTGCCGTAATGGAAGTGGCATCTGGGATCGCCGGGCTCATCAGCCTTGGGATCGAGGTGACGAAAATCCTACACACGTACATCACCTCCGCGAAAGATGCACCTCGCGTGGCGTTCGATCTGCACGCCGAGGTCGTGGCGCTTCAGCAAACCCTGGAGCTGTTTAAGAGGAAAGCGGTTTCTGAAAACGGCCGAGCCATGTTCTCCGAGACGTCGACGTTGTTACCTCAACGAATTCCTGCAAGGAGAGACTTGAACGGCTGTTAAAAAATCTGCAGCCACTGGCAAATCCATCGAAGGTCCGGCAATTGTTCCGCAGATTGAAATGGCCGCTTGATGAAGCCAGCGTGAAAGACGACATCGCATCGCTACACCGCCTCTCTCAGGTGTATCATTTCTCGCTGACCGTTGAAGGATTGTAAGTGCATCTGGGAAAGCAGGGTCTCGACTCTCGAGAGATCCTAATTGAGGCCTTTAGCTCCGCGCTTTCGAAGCAGATCTCCGACTTAGACAGGGATCAAACTGAGCAATCCTCGGCTCTCAGATCGCAGCTTGCCGATGTTGTCGCGCCCTTGAGGGAAGAACTAGCCTTGGTCAGGGATACCAAGAAAGAGGTCCGTCAGGGGCAACAAGATGAGATGCTCCAAGACCTGATCCGTGGTCTACCGTCATTTGAGAGCGAATCAAAGCAAAATGACCTTCAAGTGCGAAGATCGAATGGTACTGGCCAGAGTCTGCTCAACCAGCAGGAGTTCATTCAATGGATGGACGGCTCCTCTCTGACCAATATGCTATTCTGCCACGGTTCGCCGGGTACTGGAAAGACATTCCTCACATCAGTCGTTATCAACCACCTGCAGCATCTAGCCACCAAAAGCGAGCACCCCATCCGAATTGCTTACTTCTATTTCGACTATGTCCATCACCAAGAGCAGGGAGCGAATCAGATTTTAGGATCGCTCCTGAAGCAGCTGCTCTCATGCTACAGTACAATGCCCCTAGCAGCAAAGAGTCTTCAGCAGCGTCTCAAGCGAGGCCTCGGTTTACCGGACTGGGGCAATCTTGTTTCCATCTTCCTTGCGATCTGCTCAGAGATCTCGGGTGTATTTATCGTCATCGACGCGTTGGACGAGTGTAGTAGCGTCAGCCGAGATCGAGTTCTAGATCTTTTTAGCCAGTTACGCCAAGTTCCCGTCCGGCTGTTTGTCACAAGTCGGCCATTCTCCCCTACGATCAACCAAGCTTTTAACACTTGTGATCGGCTTCTAATCAAAGCAAACGACGCGGATATTACCTTATTTCTCGAGGACCGAATTGCGGCACAACGTGACGACACAATAAACCGGGCGCTAAAAGAAGAAATTATCCGAGCTATTGTCGGCAAGTCCCAAGGAATGTAAGAGTTACCCTCAGCAACCCGACAGATAATTTCAGGCGTTAAATATATCTAGGTTCCTCGTCTCAGCCCTGCAGATCGCCTTCATACTCGACCAGCCGTCTGAGGAGCATATGAGAATCTCCCTTACGGGCCGCCCCGATGATCCGGAAAAGAATTTCGAGAGGACGCTCGAGCGGATCTTAGCCCAGTCCAAACCGAAACGCAAATTGGCGATGTCTACGCTAATGTGGCTGACGCATACGAGAGTCGCCCTGAACGAGACGGAGATTTGCCATGCCCTGGCAATCGACAATCATTCCAAACCCGCGAAAATTGGGCCGCTCCCACAGCCTCGTCGAATCGTAGAATCATGTCTCGGGCCTGTCATCGTAGACAATGAAGACAGATCGTTCCGCATCGTCCACTTGTCGGTCCGGGAATACCTGCTTCAGAACACCGATCGGCTCTTTGCCTCCGGAGATGCGCAGCTTGCCAGGCTGTGTCTCGCATACTTGGCTCTTCCTACCTCCGAGGGGGTTGTAGCTCCGGTCACCGAAAGGGAGGTCATGTACGACACGCGCACTCGGTATCCCCTGCTTTCATATGCATCAAGGCTCTGGGGGGTTTACGCATCGCTCAGCTTCACGGCCGAGGTTGAAATAGATACTCTCGAGTTCCTCAAATCACACTCTCGTATCTTGTTCTGGAGTCAAGCTTTCGACACAGGCGGACTCTGGCGCATTAGGCCTTTCCTACGCAATCTGTCTGCCCTCCATATTGCAGGGATTTTTGACCTTGTCAAAATACTGCAGGATCATCTCTCTCGGGATGATGTCGACATAAACTGTCGAGACTCAAGGGGTCGCACGCCACTCGTGATTGCCTGTCGCTTTGGATCGATCCATTCCATCGGCCTTCTGCTTTCGCGCAAAGACATGCCGTTGCAGATCAATGCCATGGACGATGCCGGAAAAACAGCGCTCAATTATGCCATTGCCACGCAAAATTTGGACGCCGCACAGGCCCTTCTGGATGACAGCCGGCTAGAAGTTAACACCGGCCAGCCGCTGTTCATGGCGGTGCATAGCAGGTACAGCGCGATGGTGGAGCTGCTTCTTCGCTTGTGAGAGCTGGACATCAACGAGGAAGACGAGTCCGGAAAGACTGTCTTCTGGCTCGCCGCATCGGGAGGCTGCGCCGAAATTGTGGAGCAACTGCTTGCATGCGAAGATCTGGACCCATCACGCGGGTATCCAAATAAAGGGGACCAGGTGGCCTTTGTCCACTTTGCTTCCGAGCTTGCGGAGAAATGTAGAATCGAAAGGTTTATGACGGGTCAAAGAGCCTGCGGCTGCGTCCTAACGCTTCTGGCAATAGGGAATCACCCCAAAATCGTCCCAGAAGGCTCTAAAGATAGTGAGGATATTAAGAATGCTACAGCCGATGCTGTGTGGAAGATATATCACGAGGCAACGTCAGAGACAAGGGCAATGCTTGGAAGCACGGGAATAGCATCGCTGGCCCGGGCTGACGGCCAGACCTTATTGCACGTATCCCCGATATGGGGTTCCAAAGAACTCGTCCGAACTCTCCTGCGCGACGGCTCAGATCCCCGGGCCAGAGATCTAAATGGAACGACGCCTCTGATGGTAGCTGCGAATGAAGATGAAAGAGCCATTGCTGAGATGCTCCTTGACGCTGGCGCTGATGTTAACGATGCGGACGATGGAGGGTGGACGGCTTTGCACTACGCCATCACGCGCACCTGGTGCTCAGAGGACGTCCTTAGCCTCTTACTCTCTCGGGGCGCCGATCCGAACGCTCGGGGCAAAGCAGGAATGTCAGTTCTCTTCGTTGCTTGCCATACCTTCCGCAGAACACAGATTCCCCGTGTTCTTCTCGAAAGTGGGGCCGATCCGCGGGTGGCGAGCGTCGATGGGCAGACGCCGTTGCATAGAGCAGCATTCGGGAAGAAAGCACACATCTGCGAGCTTCTTCTGGAGAAAGGGGCCAGTGTCAACGCCATGGCCCTAGACTTCAATACGCCACTCGCTCTCGCAACCTGGGCGATGGATATCCCCTGCCTCGAGACGTTGCTTGCGGCCGGCGCCGACGCTACGATCCTGGACGCATACGGACGAACGCCCCTGGACTGGGCGGCACGCTACGAGCCGGTCTTCAAGAAGTTCGGTCGATCAGCCCAGGCTTATGTGGAGACTCCGAAGACCGTCACAAGAGATTCTCTGAGGAAGTCACTTCGCGTGATTCTAGAGTTCTGCTCGCGCGAGGGATTCATCGTTGATAGACTGTGTCTCTGTCAGATCCTGTGGGTCTCCGGGGACACAGCAGCGGCAAAAACACTCTCCCGATGCTTGGTAATCTCGGAGACGAGCGGGTCGTTCGAGCTGGACCTTGAGTGCTTTTCTTGCGGTTCGGACGAAGGAGCGCATTTCGTTTGTGAAAATTGCCCAAGGGACAACTTTTGCGAGAGCCGCATGCAGTCTTACCCCCGTATGAGAAGGTTCCCTGGTGTCAAAAACATTCGTTCTGGAGGGCCCCGGACGAGGGATGGAATGAAGTTCGGGTTCTAGACGAAAGCGAAGGACTTAAGGCCCTTAAAGAAGTAGCAGAGAGGTATATCGGCAGGGGAGATACTGATAGACCTCTAAGCTTGAATCGCAAGAGTATATAGTTTTGAGTCTAGTAGCATGCATCATTTCCTGTCGCTTTTGGGTCTGCATTCGTGGGCAGTCAAAGTAATGCCGTATGCATTATTTGTAAGTACAGTAGCTACTAATATCTAACATATATTATAAGCTGACCTAACTACTCATTTTATATTATTTTACTAGCATAAATGCTGAGCCCTATATAAATCTTATCAATTTTTATAAAATAAATTACTATAAAATAAATATCACTATCTGGTAAGCCCCGGCTCTCACTTGGCTGATACATTCTCGACTTCAACTGCAACTGAACCTGAGCAGCATTTGTGCTGCAAGAGGCGAGTAAAAATCGCAATTCCCTCACCATCCGTCCTCCTCCAGCTCATCCTCCAGCTCTAAGCCTTCAAAGCACCTCTCCACGCTCTCCATAAGCTCAGGTATCCTGACCCTCTCCAGTACTTCACTGATGAGTTTATTATCCGGTCGATGCAACACATACATCCTTGGCACCACCATTATCGGCGCTATCCCCATCATCTCGCTACGAAGTATGCTGCGCTCAGCTTTGATTGCTTGCAGCTGTCGCCCCGCAATACGAAAGACAAATTTCAAGCCCCGGTGATGGAATAGGTGGAAGGTCATCGACGCCTTCAGCCTGCCCCAGTAGCTATGAGAGTCAGGGACTTCACCGCCAGTCGCGCCATACAGGTGAACTCTTAGTGCCCTATCCTGAAGACATTCCTTTGGCGGTTGGACGGATAACCATTTTCGATATACGGCCTCCACTCTGTTCTGGAAGTTGCGGCCCTTCGTCCCGGGAACAGTATTTTTCCACAAGCCTTGCACCACTTCTAGATCTCCATAGAGCGAATGCCGAAGCCTCCAGTACGTTTCATTATCCTCGGCTAGTATCTCTAGCTCCCTGAAGTGGAAGGTTAGGTCACTGTCGCCCTTTGCTCCACCCTTGACAGCCGGGAGAGTGGCGGTAAACTTCTTCATTTCTTTGGCAATCGTGGGTATCGCTACGGCGAATTTGAGCCAGTCGAGGACATGTGTTGGAGGGCCATTTCCTGAGTAGCTCCGCGATTTGTATGCTGGGTCATTGTCAGAGTTGAAGGGCATCCAGAGCACGTTTTTCTGTAGACGGCGAAAGGACTCGGATGTGAAGATGATGCCTTGTTTCGGCTGGTCGACAAGCTCGCTGAGAAGGGTGCTAAGCAGAAGAGCTTCATCGCAGCTGACACTGTTGCGTTTATAGCAGACTCTCTCCTTATAAGCCGTGCATTTTCCTAGTAAACTTGGCTGCATATTAAAGCTGAAGCCACGAGTTACGAACTCGGACAAAGCTCTGGCCTCGTTCTCGCCACACTCGGATAGTATATCCTGAAGAGTCTCGGTGTTTTGCTGAAGGTAGCCATCTTTGAAAAGCTTCTTTTTCAAAAGTTTTTTCTCGGCCGAGGTATCCATATTCTCGAAGTTATTCACGAGATCGGGATCCCAACATACCCATGCCCTATCGCCATCGTAATCGCCACCAGAGAGCAGATCCGCGAGGGAAAACCTCCCCTTGCTAGGAAACACAATTACATCCTTCAAGTGGCGCAGCTCAGGTCGAAACACGGCCCTCACCCTCTGGATATCGCTGGGAAAGTGAGCCGGAGCCCGGGCGACAAGGACGTCATGACCATGCAGCATATTACAAATTTCTCCATTAGATACGAAGGGAGTGGAGAATTCCAGATGGACCTCGTCCTCTTCCAATATCCCCGAGAAGTCAACTACCATGAAAGCGTAGGTAGATTGCGGAACCATGATCTTCATCTTGTCCCTAAGCGCATTGCAAGTCCTCTTCGCCAGCTTAATAGTGAGATCCTGTACGAAGGCATTCGATTTTACGTCGAAGCCACCATCGAGCAAGAATTTCAGAGCGTCTCCTTCTGATTTCGGAAGCCCAGCTAGGAAAGGGACCTGGCCACAGATAATCTTTTCATTGCGAGACGAGTCGATCTGATGGGCCAGGGCTTGGAGAGCCATTGGATTCTCTGCACCTTGAGCAAACAATTCAAGATCGTTCCTAACAGTGGCTTCAAGGAGGGATTTAATCGCAGCTCTCATGCGTGCAGGGTCCACGGCTCGGTCCTCAAGGATGGGAATAAATTGTTCATTCAGGGAAGCAGGTTTAAGTGGCGCCACTGGTTCCATGACCTCGAAAGTTCGGTGATCCGGATCCTCATAATCGCATTTCCATTTTATCTGGGAAGGATAAACCTCAATCCAGACATCGCCATCGTCGTGGGAATCTAGAATCCAAAACCCCTTCGCACTGCCTATGCGGCCTTGGAAACCGCTGAGTATGAGCCCTTGACCAAGTCGTTGGCTAATCATTTGAGCCAACTTGCGGGACATGCGGCCAATACCGTCATTCATAATCGCGCCATTCGGAGATTTCTTATCGTGTTCTTGCTGTCGGATCTGCACTTTTTCCAAAGTCACGATCGGAATAGTTTTGCTGAGGCCTTTGGTGTAAGAAGAGGTGTTAGCGTAACGAGAGGACGTTGTATTTTCAACAGCGGCTGGAATTGTAACCCTACCTAGGGCCAGCCTTGAAAAAAGCTTGCATGTTCTCTGTTCCCTGTTGTGTGATGTATTGATAGCCCACTCTAGAAGGTCAAAGATCTCCATTCTTCTTCTGACCTCAACCTCGGTGGCCTCTCTCCTCGGTGGATATAGAACACCACCGTCGGCAGGAGGTCCGAAACCATCGCCATCTACAGCGAAAAGGTATATACGTTCCCGGGTTCTAGGCTTGGTTGAAGCCCCAAACCCATCTTCGTCCCTCTTGGCATTGTTCGTCTTTTCCTTCTTGGTAAAAAAAGACCGCCATACACGCCCTAGTATTTCGTGGTCTGATTGTGCAAGTAAACAGACCAGCCGTTCCGCCATACCTTGTCTCTTCAAGGCATTAGGTCTGTCATCAGCAGTAGGACAGGGAAGCAGAACCTCCAGGAACCTATCAGCGCCAAAGCGTCTACCAAGGCGGTGGCCGCGTTCCAGCTTGAGTGGATGAAGCTCAAAGGTGTAGAGTGGGCCCGTCGGCCCACTGCGATACTTAGCCTCCATGGTGAAAGTAACCGAGAGGTCGTTATGCTGAAACGTCGAAAACGCAGCCTCCCAGGCTGTATTATGACACATGAGAGGTAGCTTTTGAGGGTCGAAGTTACGATGTCCCACCAAGGCGTCAAAGAACTTCGATTGGTCACGCCAACAACTGGGATCGTAGCGCATACAAATTGTGTCCAGCGATACACCGCAGTGTAGGGCAACTCTAGTTAACTCCCAGATAATGGGAAGCGGGGCATTCGTCAAGAAATCGGGCAGTTTTGCTACAAACTAGTGAGGATTGCGATACGAACCATCTTGCCTCTTAATACATCCTAAGGGAAAGAAGTGGGAGAGAAGGGCTACTCACGCCAGGAGCTTCTGAGTCTATTCTCCAATGTCGATGAAGGTGATATACCCCGCGCAGCATTCGAGTTGACGTTCGAAGTTCGCATCTGTGTCGCATTGGTCGGTGTCAAATTCCTTAGAGCGAGCTTGTTAGTGTAAGTGTTTTCCGGAGTCGAGGTGCCGGATTGCGGTCTATCTTGGCAGTGAGCCATGGATGTAGCCTGTTGAGTACCGACGACATTATGAAGAGGGCCTTTCTTATAGTTGGGCTCTAATGCCTCGAGAATTTTCAAAAGACTGGCTCGCGACTGACGCCGCTCCTCGGTAGTGGAAGCTCGAGGTGCTGGACTAGGTTCAGTGACTATGCTTCCGCCTAAACGTATCCATTGTGTGCTCATTCGCTTCATAGACAAGACAAACTCGGATTTAACCGTAGGCAGTATTTCTGGGTACCGGTGAGAAAAGAAGCGGACCCGGCTGTGGATTCTTTCTGCAAGGTGGGCGTCATCGGTTTGTAGGCACTCCCTTCGCTTCGCTGGAGATAGGGCTAGATCCGGCACCCGAATGTCAAGGCCGTACTCCAGGTTCAAGTTCGCGATAAAATCGGAAGCGTGCATGGTGACATGCTGGCAGACCTCCGTTTTTGGTGTTGGTTCAACCATTGTATCGGTTGAGGTTGCGTTCGCGTGGAATAGCCTCGATCCACACGTATAATCCGGATCCGACGAAGGAGACATCAACATTCGTGGTTCGTGGTTCGGAAGGGTACCAGGTATTAGTTTACTGAGTCCTTGGAAATAAAACAGACGGTGATTCCACTTGATGCCCAACCGGGGCCTAACCAGGGCGAAGACAGAAAACCCCCTTGTGATGGGAACTGATGGGAATAGCCGCAAATGGATGGTGGGTGGCCTGCCGCCGTGGAACCAGGTTCACTGGCCACCACATTCGGGATCCAAGGCCACCGTTTACAGCGAGCAAATATCTACCAACTTCGGCAGCATCTAATCAGACTTTCGTGAATTGGATGGATATTTGACTGCGATCCTTCTGTTTATTCTGCCAATCAACAAACGTCAAACAGAGTGCGGAGGATTTGTGCCGCCAAACCCTGCCGAGATGACCGCATAAAACCTGCTCGAGAACCACTCGGTCTCCGCCGTCTCCGCGATGTTTGCTGACTCGAATGATGAATCCCCAGATTTCATTTATTCCTTCTCCGCAATCCGTCCTGCATTGGCACTATAGCCTATCCTGTTTCCAATAATAGCACAGCTCTTCAATTAGACAAGGAACAACGAGAGTAGTGTGTAGGTGCTTGGTATTAGCCGGACAGATGGGATGTGCCACTGAACGGAAGATATAAATCCCTGTCGACGCTCGTAATAATTACTTCACTTTCTCGAGGATAGTCGCTCATCTCCCAGCAGCTCTAATAAACCAAGGTCCAAGTGTGCACCCCAGTTCACCTAATCAAACAAATACCAGTATGAAGTCTCTTTGGTTTGTCATTCTCGTATGGGCCGTAGCACCCATTACATCTTCAGATACGCCACCCGCCGACGGCCTTCTCTCCATTGTTTCCTTCAGCTCCGAGGAGGACTGCTCCGGTGGCATTGCCATATCCACCGGAACATGGAGCAACACTGATAACCATTGCTCCCCCATCTCAGATCAGAGGATACTGAGTGCCAAGGTTGTCTTTCTTGACAAGGACTGCCAAGGTAAGCGCCTACTCTTCAGCCGTTATGGCCTGTATTCTACTTGGTTTTCCGCGAGCAAAACCTAGGCTTACACTTAAATTGTCAGTTTCATTGTATGGCGGCGAGCAATGCACGGGAGTTAAAGTCACAGCACAGTTGGACATATGTAACAGCCACACTCCCGGAGAGTGGAAGAGCTTTTCCATCGATGGGTGTGCTGCTCTCTCTGGGTGATTTCTAAATCGACCATTCAATGCTAATCGTGCTGCGCCAACCTTCGACGCGCCACATATTCTTTTTCATAATAACCCTTTACCTCTCAGAGGGGATCACCGATTTTGTCTTGTGCCGTGACCAGACGGGACCCCACGCCCTTATCATTGTGGCCCGGATTGCCTTCGGATGGCGTGTTTTTTTTGAAAAAAAAAAAAAAAAAACCGAATTACGGGGTTTCTTCTTTCGCGAGGGCGGATCCTAATTTGGCTTGTTGTTGACTCGGCATGACTGCCCCAGCCACGACACGTATGAAGGTATTGCCACGGTGAGCCTGGCACTCTTTTTAGCTAGGGAAGCCCTTGGTAAACGCCATCCACCTTGGAGAGTGAGAGGGAGAAAAAAGTTAAGATGCAAAAAGTAAACATACAACACCAGGGATTCGCTGGTCGTCACCGACCCAGCTACTAGTCTGGCGCTTCGCAGCTTGTGTACAGGGGAGCGGACGGGACCCTCAATTGTCTGCGAGCTATGGTCGTATGTGCTAGTCTGCGTTGCCATCTTGATTTATAAAGGGAAGAGAGAAGCAACCGAGGACAAGCTTGGCTGAAGAAAGAGTTGAACTTCTCCCATCTCCTCCTCGCGGCTGACAGTGTGCCGTGTAACCTTTGATCCATGTCCCCTTGTGATACTGAATTGAGGAGACGACTTGTTCATTGTGGTTTCCGAAAAAAGTGATCTGTAGACCATCAATAGCCAGGCTCTCATAAGACGCTCCTGGATCCCCCGCTCGTCACCTTTCTCATGTTGACCCCTTGCACATTCACTTCATGTCGAGATATTTCCCCGCTGAGGCCACCCATGTTGCAACAACTGAAACCTCTAAATTTGTATCATCATACGTGATTCGTCGTTTCCAAAGATCAAAAAGGCTCAAATCGATTTGCTCTTCTTCATATACTATTTGCTCTTTCTCTTGGAGTTCGTAGTGTGGAGGTCTTCTTACATTCTTTCCGTTTTGTAAACAGCCTCGTGCTGTGACAGAAGCTTGACGCAGCCTTGGCGCTCCGAGGCAGGTGCGACATCCTCTAGATCCAGTCTCCCTTCCTCCCTTCTACTGTGTGTGGGATGCTGGTACTTGGTGTGCTCCTTCCCTGAGTTCTTGTGCCTTAGCAACACTAGAAAAGGAGGGCAGTCGCGACCCTTCCGCTTGCTCAAGAACGGCCCCTGTCAACAGCAAATTCCTCGAATTCCACAAGTATAAATGGACGGTTTTCTTCCACCGCTCTTCTTCTTGTTCCCTCTTTTCTCTCCTCTACAACACCACTACTAGCGAATCGAAAGTAGTGCCTTATCCACTTGCGCGCTGAGTGCCGACTTGCATACTTGATATTTGCGAACCTCTTGGTTCTACCTGTTTTGCCAAACCGAGATCTTCAGATTCTCGACCCTGAGCACAGCATCGGCATTGTGAAGACGATTGGTGGATGGGGGCGACTGTTGCCGAGCTACCATCCCACCATCGTCTTAAGCAAAGATACAGACGACCAAGAGTTTGTCTCCACCCTATTCGCTTCTCCTCATATTTTCGACCATACTAATAATCACCGTTTCACAGTTCAGAGATGGATATATCCTCCCTCATTCTAGGGCCACAATCACTTGGCTCTCTCCTTGGCAAGACTTGTCGAAGATTGCGCGAGCTTTACCGGAGAAGTAGCAACTCTCTACAGGTCGTGCCTTCCGATGAAGTTCACACTGACCCGTCGGCTTCACCTCCGACCTTAAGTACGCTTTGGTCTCGGACCTCGCAGCCAGGTAACTCCTGCTTCATCCAACGCCGAAAGGGCAAATTCAATATCCTCAACGTAAACGCTGCCAGATCGTACAAAGGACCTGCGAGAGTCGACTACGCAAGTACGGCATTGGATGTCGGGCGAGCAACTCTACTGATGCCGATGTTGTCCGCGCCTCTGCATCGTACTTCCTGAACCCCGTGAACATGGCCCTGATCACACGCTACCCGGATGTTACCATCCACTGTCTCACGGAATCTTCCTCTACCCGATGGCTGAACAGACATTGCTTGCCCCAGCAAAGGTGGGCCCTTCCTTCTAACTAGAACGAATGATCGCCGGGAAGGAATCACATTTCAAATCAAACGGCAGCCGATGGTTAAACAGCACGAGGCTCACACGACTTCAGACACGTGCCTCCTCAAGTTGGGTCCTATGGGGGACCATTGGGGTCTAGTCGTGTGCGACTCGAGACTCAACATGATGAAGACGAAGGTCTATAATTTAGGCATCCCCGTCGACGATACTACGCAGCGGCGCTGATAGCCGCTTTGGCCGGCGGGGATGCCTAGATCTTAAGTTATGTCGCACTATTCGACTGGAACCACCTCTTCTTGTCAATTTTCCCCAAGTCTCGTGAAATGTCATTCGTGGCACGCTTGTTGCCAGGGAACGCTCCGAGGGGATGCCGGGTAAGAAGTGAACGCGGTCTTTGCGTGGCTTCTAGGGGCGTATGAGAATGATGAGCAGGCAGAGCCTGAAGGGACCCGAGGCGAAGAGACACAACCTAAGAAAACGGAAGCTGAGCCCTAACGCGCGTGAAGAAGAAGAGACAGCGACGAAATGAGGAAGGAAGCTATAACCTCCGGGAGAGAGCCTAGGAGAAGGACTGCAATTGTATGGCAGACGCCGATACGGACTTGGTTGTTGATGTTTGTGAGGCGGTGTGCGGTGCGTCGCAGAGGATGAGGTTCTAATTCTTTTCCACTACCTGGGATGCATGGAGCCTCGAAGTATTCTTGGGTGGGGTTTGGCATGCGGAGGGTATAGTATGTTGTGGATGGAACTTTATAGAACGCGGCTTCAATATTTACTCTAGACAACGGCTGAAACATTTTCCTCAAAATCCCCGATGTCGTTGTCAAGACTGTGCAGAGCTGGATCAGTTGCAGCACAGAACGGTCCCATTCTTTATTATCGGAACATTGCTAGCGTAGCTAGATGAATAAAGCCACTTTATCCTCGTCATACCTCTCAATCGTTTGTTCGTCATTATGCTTTGGAGGAACCTTGATGTCCACACGAAGAGCCTCTTCGGCCAATGTGCCGCCTAGCCCAGCCATCAGGGTTGTCCGATATCGACGACATAGGTGCGGATCCCGGGATATAAAAGCATGAACCAGGTTCCTGAATTGAGGTGCTCTGGGCTTCATGCAATACCTGATGTCATCGGATATACCATTCATACCCTCTTCCAGACATCGTGTGCACAGGTTCGGTTCCCCCCCCCTGCAACTTCACCAAAAATGGCCCAAGGAAGCGCCCCCAATGATACCCACGACCAACCACCCCAACCCAACAGCGATGAAGTCCTCGACGTCGCCATCATCGGCGCGGGACCATGCGGCCTAGCAGTAGCCGCCCGCCTCCGCGAAGACACCCCCGCCGCCCTCTTCACGGACGAAGAGCACCGCCGCTTCCTCTGGCTCCGCCGCCACGGCAACAAGGTAACCCTCAAAAACGTCAAGACGGGAAAAGTATCCCGCGGCCCCGCCCATCGTCCGGAGTACAGGATGGTCGTGCTGGACGCCGAGGGGGACAAGTGGATGGCGCGGTGGAACAAGCTGTTCGACACGTATGGGATTACGCATCTGAGGAGCCCGATGCAGTGGCATGTTGATCCGGCGGATCGGGATTCGCTTTTGGCGTTTGCGCATGGGGAGAGGAGGCAGGATGAGCTGGTGGAGATTAGGGGGTGTGTTGGGAAGGAGATCAGTAAGCATAAGAAGAAGGCGAGGATGGGTGTGCGCCCGAGCTTGTAAGTCCTCTCATCTCATGGACCATGCACACGCATAGACACGATGTCGAATCAGAACGCTAACCCTTCGACTTCCAAACAGCCAAGACCATCAACCAAACAGAGACATCAACGAGCGAGATCGAGACGACTACTTCACCCCCTCCCAAAAGCTCTTCCGAGAGCACTGCGAAATCGTCCGAAATAAATACCTCCTCGACGAAGGTCTACTCCATAAAGAAACAGTCCTAGACATCACATACGGCCCTATCCGCGGCATCTCCATCGATGACGAAAACCTCTTCACCATCAAAACCGATAAATCAATCTGGTACACCCGGTCCGCCGTGCTAGCCGTCGGCCCGGCCAACGGTCCCTCGATACCCCGAATCTCGGGCATGCCGGAAGAGGCCATGCGTCCGACCCCCGGCGGCCAATACCAGTGTTGCCACACGGCCCTCATCAGGAGGGTTCCGGATGATCTCGTCCAAGCCCGGATCAACGCCAACAGGAAGACTAATGTCCTGGTGATAGGCGGGGGGCTCACCTCGGCGCAGATCTCCGATCTCGCCATCCGCAGGGGCGTGACCAAAGTCTGGCACCTCATGCGCGGACCGTGTAAGATCAAGGCCTTTGACGTGGACCTCTCGTGGATGGGCAAGTACAAGAATTCCAAACAAGCCGAGTTTTGGACGGCGGATTCGGATGCGGAGCGGTACGAGCTACTCATGGATGCCAGGGGTGGCGGGAGTATCACGGCCCAGTATCACGGGAAACTCAAGCGCCACGTCGCTTCGGGCCGCCTTGACCTCCGGACCTACACGCAGGTCGTCGAGGCGAACTTTATCGAGGGGACTGTTCCTGGTTTCGGCGGCGGCGCTTGGGAGGTAAAGACGGAACCGGCTATCGCGGACCTGCCTTTGATGGATTACATTTACTTTGCTACGGGTATCCAGTCGGACTTTGAGACGTTGCCGTACCTGCAGTCGATGCTGGAGGATTATCCGATCCACGGCCATGGCGGGTTTCCCTGCGTGAATGATAGGCTGATGTGGAAGGACGGGGTTCCGTTGTATGTCGCCGGTCGTCTTTCGGGATTGCAAATCGGACCAGCCGCGCCGAACATTGGGGGCGCTAAGCTTGCGGCCGAGAGGATTGCGTTGGCGATGGATGAGTTTATCGCCGGGGAGAAAGGAGCCGAGGGGATCAATGGTGTTGGGGCAACGTACGATACTCCTTTGATTCGGTATGCTTCTGGCTTTGGAAGCAAGTACAGCTGTCTCGAGGAGCGGTAAACTGCTCCGACGTGTAGCTAATAGATTAATGACTCCATTCTAAAACTTACAACATCACAATGAAAGTTTCGTGTTGATAAACCCGCCTTGCTATATTTGTTTGAAAATGCTGATGATTGAAAACAGTGACCATTTTGAAGAACATGGTATAATATAGATAACATGAGCTGCGTGAACTAACCAGATTGGCCGCCGTAAAAATGATCTCCTTCTCCAGAACGAGGGCCAGCCTCCTCAAGCAGTCTGCTGCGCAGCAGACGAATCGGCCGCCTCCTCTGGCTTCTGCCCGTAAACCACGATGCTATGCCGGGCATTGTCAGTAGAAATCCACACACAATTCCAATGAAAAAATCGAAGGAGACGTACATGGTGTAGTAGGTGTGCATCCGCACGTTCCTCATGTCTTTCCTCACGCCGCTAAGGAACACCTCGACCTCCTCGGCCGACCAACCAAGCCCTCTCGTGAAAAGAGCCAAACTTAGACCGGAAGCCCCATTCGCGATGTTCTCGCAAGCCCACGTCCCCAGCTCCTTGTACTTCTTATTCTTGGGCCAGTGGTTATGTGGCCACTTATACCTCTTCTCAACGACATTCACAAACCCCGCCTCCTCCAGCTGCTTCTTGTACGAATACGCGCTATCGAGCGGGCGTTTTAAATTCCTCGAGGCTTCCTGCATGAGGTCGGACCACTTGCTGAGATCGGAGGTTTCGGGGAAGGAGGTGTCGTCGCACTGGAGGGGGAAGGTGATGTCGGAGACTTCGAACCAGCCGCCGGGTTCGAGGTTCTCGAAGCTTTGTTTGAAGAGTTTCGGCCAGTCGGCGATGGAGCCTGTGAGCATGCGGGCGTGGATGAAGTCGAATTTGGAGGAGTAGACCCATTCTTCTTCGAGGTCGTCGACGTAGAAGTTTACATTCGGAGGAACACTGATGAATTTATCAACGTCAGTCCCGTTTGGGTGGGTTCAAAGGCGTTGGGCGAGGTTCATTTCATACAAGGCGGGTTGTGTGGGGCTCAGATCGACACCGATAACCTGGGCGAAACAAGGCTGTCAGTCTTGATGCTTCACTTCACTCGCGGTCGTCCCAGAGATCTCTCACCGCTGTATCGGGGTGCTCATCGGCTGGTGGGGAACATGTTAGCATGCCATCCCTGTCAAGGAAACTGACCTCGGTCCACCCCGACGCCGAGGCCGCGAGACAGGATGTTGATGTACATACCAAAGTCGATGGCCCATATGCCAGTTCCCGTTCCGCAGTCGAGCACACGGCTCACGGGCTTATCCTTGGCGGCTGGGCAGACGTATAGTTGGCCATCGTATGTCAAGGTGAACATATGATGCTGGAGTTCTGTTCAGAGTAAGCCATGCCCGAGATTGAAGGACGCGGACCCGAGGCAAGAAGGGACAGGGTTGCATACCAAGACGCAGACTCTCATCCTGAAACAGGTGGGCGCAACTGTCAACATGTCGTTTCAAGGGACGTGGAGATGCCAGAAGCTCAAGGCATCTCAAATAGACACTGCAACGAGCTCCTCGTAGCTTACCTCATCGTTTGGTAGGACGTAGGCTGGAGGATGATGGCGATGAATTAGCGCTCAGGGCTTCACGGGAATGTCGCAGTGACGAGGACGAACTCACTCCCTTCTTTGTATGCGTGATATCGTCGACCGTTTTCCATCCGGTGTTTTAATATACTAGAGGAAAGAGATGTTGAAGAGCTGGCGACGCTGGCCTACACAATCAATCCCCCGATCGGCGCATGAGCATTCGAAGTTGAGCCATTAATCGACACATCACATCGAGACACGACGTCGAGGTGTCCCCAGATCACAGTGACTTACCGCGCCGTAGGTAGAATCCGCATCATCGTTGTCGACCGCCTCGTCCTGGAGACAATGGATCAGCGCTGCTGCCCAGGGGTCAAACAATAGATCGCCTCTCCGTCGTCGATGTCGATGGGGCGTGGGAAGACGGATGGGATGAGTCGATAGAAACGTACAGGGTGAATCAGGGTTGGATCGTCTCCTGGGGGACCTGTCATTTTGGTGGTGTTTCTTCAGTCTAGAGCGGAGCGGAGTGTTGTCGTTTGGATCTGTTGTCGTATTCGATCTCGAGGCCGAAGAGCGGTTTCTATCTTCTCTCTGATTTATTATTTCGTCTCGGTGGTTTCGTGTTCTGTTATTATGCAAAGCGAGGACTGGAAGTTGAAAGAGAGAAAATGTATTAAAAAAAACGCAGGAGCGAGCAGGAATACGAAGTATTTCGAGATGGGTTAAGGAGGGTTTAACTGTCTGCGATCAGATTGGTACTTTGTAAGGGTTTCGGCGACCTGGTTCAGCCAGGCGTTGAGCTCTGACACGCAGTGTGCTTCCCGATCTGTGCGGGTCAAGCAAAAAACCCAGTCCAATGTGGGCAGGGCGGGGAGACACAATCGAAGGGAGAAATCAAATCTGGCGTAGTGCAGCTCGGTGCAGTGTACCTTTTTCGTACGATACGAGAGCTAAGTCTGATGATGGGGGCCGCGGAAGCGCATTTACGAAGGAGGTGGCAACCACTTCAAGCAAGTGAAAACTTATTTTCAATGTCCCCATTGATGCAGGTGGTGGTCCTGTAAGAGGTACGAAGTAATGCTTCATGTACGAAGTACACTACGGCAGGTCAGTTTCGGGGAACCATTGTTCGTTTCTATGCGCTGTTTCGGCGATAATAGGATGCAGCCAGAAACCGGAATGGTCGACGATCGCTGCAGGCGGGACACTTCGCAATTTACTCGGTGCAGTTTGCAGGGGACAGGGATTGGGGACGGCGCGAGTGCTTGCGCAAGATGGAAGAGCGGAGGACGGGGCTGGTTGCCCTATGAGCTCACAAATTGGTTGATTTGATGCTTCACCGGCTCGAGCAGACCGGTGCCGAGGGCCAGTGATGGACACGCACAGAAGGCGGTGGTTGATGCAAGGAATCGATCATCAAAGCTCTGCTCTCTCACTTTGAGCAAATGAGATGCTGCGTCAGGGAAAACTGGTTTGGAATTTGAGGGGTCGCCGACGCTAACTCTCTTTGTCTTAGGAGAAGGGCAAGACCACACAGACTGGGCATGGTCCGGAGCGGATTAAGATGTTAGGGCGGGTACCGGCACGATTCCGCCATTCCCGCGATTGGTCGCTAGCTCGATGGGAGAAGGGATAGCTTCGATCGCTGTGAGACATTGGGATACCAACACCAAGGGTCTGGCACTAATGTTGTAGCGTGATGTACATCATCCTCAACAGAGGACTAGCGGACTGGCTGGGTAGCAGTATGTTTTGTCGTGGACTCTTCGAGCCTCTGCCCTGTAGTTCCAGGTCACTGCAACGAAGTACAGACATGAGTTGCTGGAAACTTGTTCTCTCCACTTTCATTGCTGCCATAACTTAAGAAGCCTTTCCGTTCTCCCAGAGTGAGCAATCAGCAGATGGTGCTACTACGGAGTAGGCATGAAGTGTCGGTTATCCTTATGTTACGAATACACGGGTGCTCAGTATTTATGCACAGTAGAGGACTAGGCTTGGATATTTTATGCAGGCGTCGATCTCTTTATACATTGCACATCAGTCTTCACCGACCACAGGTACTCACCTGTGTCTTGTTGTCCACTCCAGCACTGTGTATGGAGGTCGCAGCCTAGCAGTGTGCACTCTTCGACTCTTTCGGACAAGTGCTTCGGGCTAAGCAAATCCGAGATCTCCCAGGGTTCGAACCAAGATCCTGATTCATCAATTGCGCGTTACGAAGTATTCCTATTCGTAATCGACGCACCGTCAAAACGGTGGAGCGTACACAGATGTCTGAGAAGGCATCCAGCCAGTTAGGTCTCACCAAGCCAGACGTCGACCGAGCCAGGACCAGCCACCGCCAAACCATTCCCAGAAACCAGGACATTCTTCCACCCCAATTCACTTCCTGTCCACCCAGTCAGATTACGTCAGTGACAGGGCTTTAGGGAAATGTGCCATGAAGAGTGTGTCGATCAGATCTTAGAACGAGGCGCATCAGATGCAGAGTCCGACCTCTTCTCCTCGTTCCGGTGTCTTCCTGCTCAGTTCGGTAAACTGCATGTCTACACACGACTCGTCCTCCCCTAAGCGATTATAGATGTGACCGCCACCTTTGTAGACAGGTAGGCAGACAGATCGTTGCAAATCGAGACGCACAACCCTCTAGAAACGGTCTTCTCCCTATCCTAGTTTACTTTTGAGAAATAGGGTAGGGGCTTAACCATCGTCCCGGCCCGGCGCGGTAACCAGCAACAGCCCGGGTCTAGGATAGTGAAGTTAGTGTCGTATTTAGTGTGTTGTCCATCATCCTCAGGCCCTGACGAGTCTCGATCGCCTGACAGCGCCAAGTACGACGCCCACACTAGTACACTTGGCATTAGTGTAGCGTTGTCTCACTTTCAACCAGTGGTGGTTCACCCAATTCCCCATTCCTAATGCAGCGTGGACCCGAAATTGGGCAACATGGTGCACAGAATAAACATCCCCACTCACGAGCACCCTGGCAGAACGGTTGGTAATGTGCCACTTTGGAGAGGACGGAGGACGGAGAAGGACAGGAATTGAAGACTCGGAGTGGAGGAGGAAAAGGAAGCTGGCAGAGCTCTTCCCCAACTCTCATCTCCACCCCCATTCTGGCCCTCTCCCTCTCTCCAACAGCCTATCACTTCTGCTTCTGTTTCCCTCTTCCCCCGATTTTCTCCACCAGAGCAGATGGCATCGAGTGGAGCCACATTAGTCTCACCTTAGTAGGGAGGCGAGGCAGAAGAAAAAGCAATCACAAACTCCTTAGAAGCTCACCCCATCCTCCCTCTCTCCCCTCTCATTGCTTCGCCGCTTCCTCTCCAAAACAAAGGCCAAGACTAGACCGGATCGCTAGCCCAACCAGCCAGTTGGGTCATTGGATCATGGCCGTCGTCGCCCTCGCGAATTGGCGCGCAGTCCTGGGCCTGTTGGTCGTGGGCTCCGTCACCTCGTCCGTAGCCCGTCGCATCTACGCCTGGTATCGCCTCCGTCATATCAAGGGACCCTTCTGGGCGTCCTTCTCCCGCTGGTGGCTTGTTCGACATGTTTCGGGTGGCACGATGCACACGGACCTACTCGAGGTCAACGAGAAATATGGTGAGTCCTTCGGTTTTTAAACACAAGGAACTCGTGGCTTGTCCGTTCTGTGAAACACTGGCTGACTACCATGGCGTTTTACTAGGCCCGCTCGCCCGCATCGGCCCAGACACCCTCGTGACGTGCGATCCCGATCTTCTTCGCCGCATGCTCGGCGTGCGAACGAACTACCGCCGATCCGACTGGTATATCGCCATGCGCCTGGATCCGTCTAGGGACAACGTCCTGTCCATGAGGGACGACACGAGACACAATGAGCTCCGTGCCAAAATGGCTGCAGGTGTAAGTTTCCGATCTTCCGATCCCGCTTTTTATTCTTTTATTCTTTTCACAATCCAAACACTTGGATTTCTTCATCCCTTGCATCCTCCCATACCACCACCGTCCAATTGTTTTTCTTCGAGCTGACCCGACGGACCAATCGCTTTTTTGCGCCCCCCAACGAACAATAGTATTCTGGAAAAGACGTGGAAAATCTCGAGAAGCGAATCGACCGCGTCGTTCTAGAGCTCGTCGACCTCATCGAGCGAAAATACCTCTCCACCGACTCCGACTACCGTCCTCTCGACTTTGGTCGCAAGGCGCAGTACTTTACCCTCGATGTCATCTCCAACGTTGCCTTTGGAGAGCCTTTTGGCTTCTTGGCCACCGATTCCGACGTCCATCGGTACATTCAGACGACAGAGGAGAACTTGCCCGCTATTATTCTTGTCACCGTCCTACCGTGGATCAATAAGGCACTCCGGTTGCCGATCGTGAAGAGCGTGCTTCCGTCGGATAAGGATACGATTGGTCTTGGAAAGATTATCGGGTGGGTTACCTTTCAACGACAAAATAGGGTCCCCAAGTCTCGCTAACCATTTTCCGCGACGTAGAATTGCAAAGCAGGTTGTGGGCGAGCGATTCGGTCCGGACAAGAAGGTCCAGAAGGACATGCTCGGGTCATTCATCGCTCACGGCCTCACCCAGACAGAAGCCGAGTCTGAAACTCTCGTCCAAATGTACGTGGAAAAATTAAATCAACCCCCACATCTTGGTCCTCACCCGCAGTCTAGGATGGAACTTTGAACTAACAAGGACACCTCTACCCAGCCTCGCCGGATCCGACACGACCGCCACAGCCCTCCGCGGTACCCTCCTCCACATCCTCACCAACCCCCGCGTCCACGCCCGCCTCCTCGCCGAAATCAAAACCTTCGCCCCTTCCACCCCCATCCAAGACGCCGAAGCCCGCCAAATGCCCTACCTGCAAGCCGTCATAAAGGAAGGCCTCCGCATCTTCCCTCCCGTGACGGGTCTCATGTCGAAGGACGTCCCCGAGGGCGGTGACACCTTCAACGACCTATACATACCCGATGGAACGAAGATCGGCTACTGCGCCTGGGGGTTGTTCCGCAATAAGGACATCTGGGGTGAGGACGCGGCTGTTTTCAGGCCCGAGAGATGGATTGAGGGCGAGCCGGAGAAGATTAGGGAGCGGGAGGCAACGTTGGAGCTTGTTTTTAGTTATGGGCGGTGGCAGTGTTTGGGGAAGAATATTGCTTTGATTGAGCTGAACAAGGTTTATGTCGAGGTGAGTTTTCTTTGAAGTGTTCTGCACCCGGGGTAATGCTAATCCATTCTCTAGCTTTTGAGGAGGTTTGACCTTTGCATTGTCGACCCGACGAACCCTTGGAAGTCAGTCAACCACGGAATCTTCACCCAGTCGGAGATGTGGATAGTAGCGAGCAAGAAGACAGAGGCCTGAAGATGAAACGTGGCGAAATGGGACACGACCCAGTCAATGACTTTTTCTTCTTCTTTTTTTTTCATTTTTTATTTATTTTATCTTCTTTTTTGTCCGCGCATTTCAGTTCGGTTCAGTTCAGCTTCATACCCCCTTGTTTCTTGAGCTTGCTACAGGTTGGAATCTTGCTTGGCCTCGCATAAACCGAATGATAGCAATGTCAAAATATAACCATTGAACGAACGACGTGGTTTCCATTGCGTAACGTACAGCCGGCGTGTGTCATTTGCCTGCCGGTTCCCCTGGCACTTAACTTACCCCCAGAATGCATGACCAGGTACATTCATATTAAAGGCCTAATATCTGTAGACCACGACAACCAGCGGAGGATCTCCACCTGTCTCAAAGATCTCCGGGTTCACACTTTGCCGGAGTTGATGGGTTTAACAAGAAAACTACACATCATAGTCAGCGCTCACCGTTTCAAAATGATATTCAGAGCAGTCTCAACGAACCACTGCAGGGCCAGGGACCACGTAGTTATTTGCGCCGCCATTATAGATCTAACCACATTCACGTATGTCAGCTCACTTCCCTCTGGATATATCTTTGCAGATCACTCACGTTCGCCGTGTATCCGGGATCGGTGGCCTTGAACGCTCCGGGAATCAATGCGGTCGGGGATGGCTCCTTCGTACCGCCGTCTACCACGTTGACCTGGGCGCAACTAACGTAAAACTATGGTTCCAGTCAGAAGTATGGTTTAAAACACACAATACCAGGACTTTTTGAATTACGTACCTGCGGCGGTGAACCAGGGTTGTGGATGCCCAGGGACTGGATTCGAAGAAGGTACTCGCCGTTCGGAATGCACTTGGGGATGTTGCTTGTGTACGAGACTGTCGGTCGGTTGGTTATATATCCAAAACTGTATCAAAAACACAAGAAGAAGATGCCGCGCTGCTTCGTGTTACTTACTCCTCATCGGCCAGTTACCGCCCGACGGGCCTAGGAATTGTTAGCTATAATCAAGTCACTTGAGCGTTTGAGCATCGTTGGACTGCGCACTCACCCCAGTCGAAGATCTTGAACCAGGGCCCGCTGCCGTCGTACTCTTCCACGGCCCCAGGCGCTTTGGACATGTACCTGGTAACAAAGGAAGTTAATTCCCACAGAACATTTACTGCGGCGTTCTCCCAGGCATGTTTTGTTCTTACAGAGAGATGGGTCCCTGGTGATACACCGCCGTATCAAGAGTAAACGTAAACTCATCCCCCGCCTTCATCGTAACCGTCTCCGTCCCATTGCTGACTTCCCCACCAACATTGCACCGCAGATCCAGAGAGGCCAGATCCGTCACCGGCGAGTTCTGGAGCCAGTCCGGGTTGGAATTCCGGCGGATGTATTCCCACGCCGGGTATTTTGTCCCGCCCGAGGAGAACTGCTGGAAGATGTAGTGAGCGGCGACGTTGTTTACCGCGAAGGCGGAAACCACGAGAAGGCACGCGAAGGACCTCATAGCTTAGCCTTGAATGGGATGATATCACGACAGGTATAAGAAGAGGCAGCTGCTCGTTTGGAGAAAAAACCGGGTTCGATAGGAAGGTCCGACGCGGGTCTCGGCAACAGACCTGGGGAAGGGGATGAGTTGGGATTAAATGCATTCCCGCATCGTAAGCACGCGCAGCAGGCACATTCTTTCATTCCATCTCTATTTGGACGCGGGCCATCAACCCGGATGCTATCATCCGGTGTGTGTCCATGTGGGGTTGACATATTAAATTGGAATTGATCCGTGATCAAGCCGGTCAGGTTATTGGAGATGGACGGCGCTGGGGCGTATGCGATAATATATATTCCTCGGCAGTTGAATGTATTTATAAATATTTCAATTTGAACTTGAGAACCCGTTGATCAGCAGGCCAGATTGAGATTGCGAGATTGTAGTGCAGATCCGGTCTTCCGTATATCATCATGATTCCAATCACTCATCCGGTTAGTTTCTTCTCACTTAGACTTGCTTAATCCAACAATGTTCGCCCATGTCCGAGTTCATCGGGGTGGAAGATGCCTTGTTCGGCAGCCAGTATTAACTTAACAACCAACATTCATCCTATGCGAAGACTAAGTTCAAAAGCAGCTACAACCCTTCGGGAACGGTAAAAGCCCGGACTGTCATGCCAGCGCGTCTCTTCTTGCCGGGTCTCATGTTGCATGGGAATCAAAACGCTTCTTTCGTCTCAATTGTCTTTGCGGGTTCCTCCCGGAGACTTCTCCATGGCAGGGCCGAGTAGGCAGAGACTCTTCGTCCGTTTTTCCCACGGAGCTCGTCTCTGCAGGTTCCCATACTCTATCCTCGGATATGGATCTAGAACGTCCTGCGTTTTGCGTATTCAAACGAAACGTTGATTGCGCCGGCCCCGTCTCTGCTCCATTACGGAGGGTATGTTCTCTTACCGCCAGCGTTGCTTTTTGCCGCCTGTTTTCAGATCCCCCTTCAACGCCTCGAGTGTCAGTATGGAGATACACAGGAGCCTTGCCCTTCGGTTCCGCCCGAGGACGAGATACGCCCTGTGCATAAGATAGGACCGGCTCGAGACAATGGCTGTTGACACCTAGCTCAGACGCGTTATAGTCGGACGGACGCGGCGATATGGATGAAGCCAATGTCGATCGTGAGGATATTATATCGCTGCTGCCGGACGTGTGTATCTGCGATGAAGAGGTTGAAGCGTATGTGCTACCAGAAAAGTTCATTTCTCCGAGTGACTGCTGGAGGGATGGAACCATCAGAGAAGGCGTGCGGAGCGTTGAAGCCGGCACCGGGGTTCCGAGTGTCCGCGAGGTTACCCTCTCGGCAACAGGCGTTCCTGGCGTCGCCGCGACCGGGGGTTTGCTGGTATAGGGGGAACGCTTTACTATCTTCCTTTGAGGAGGCTCTCCAAAAATGGCGGCACCTTTTATCTGACAAACCCTCGGCGGTTTAATCTTGGGTTCCAAAAGGCGCCGGGGATCAAGGTTGTTTCGGCGAGGTATGAACTTCTGCACTCGTTCACACCGGCATTTGGCCATGTCATGAGCTTCGGGCTTGCACGGTTCGAACAACATCCCCGGGCAGTGCCAGGCGAGCCCGGATGAGGTTAGTTGTTGCTGATCCTCGGTACAGGCGTGCTCTTCGAACAGTTTGAACAAAGTCGAGACTTGGATGCCTAGATAGTCCATACCTTCTGGCAAAGTCCTGTAAGAGAGACAACTTGATTGCGTCGGGTCCTCGAGTTGCAATATGTCCCCAAAATCCTGGCCTATCACGAAGATGCCATTGATCTCCTCGTCAAAGGCGAAGGACGACGGCCAATAGCCACAACTCTTCAACAGATTGATTTTCTTGGGCTGTATGGATCGCTTGTTTTTGACAATGTCCAAATACTCCCAACCAGTGACAGCTTGTGATATCTCTAGTCCTTTTGATATCTCGAGTGACAGCGCCGAGGTAGGGCTCCTGGAGGTATATCCCTGGAATGCTTCGAGTCTTTCAAATATTTCTTGAGCCCTATCCTTGAACAAAAGGAGATCTCCGCAATTCGCCTGTTTGAGCGAGATATCTTCTCTCAAGATAATTCTAGCGTTTCGGCGCATCGTGAGTCTGGTGTCCTCTCCATAAGGTGAGGCCCGAATCTTCGCAGAGCGATCACCCACTCGGTAACAGTCCCTCTGCCTTCGGTCATGCAGGATGACTTGGAGAATAAACCTCTCGCCATCTACATGGACTGCTCTTCGCTTATTGGCATCATAAACAAAGATGTGAAGGTCTCGGGCGTCATCTAGAAGTCCCTCGTAGTAATCTGCTCTTTGCCTTAGCGGGATGCCGTCTTTCTTCCCAAGGGTGAACTTGGCAGTTGCTTGGATCCATTGGCTAAATCCCACAGTTATCTCGGACATGCTGACATTTGATGACGTCGCAAGCCTCGCTTTGGTGTATTTTACGTCGTCATACTTGAAACGGTCAGTCCCTGGATGTCGGTTAGCCATCCGAGCTGCCTAGGATTGACATGATGGAAAAGCCTAAGCGACTTACCGAGCACGTTGTTAACGTTCCAATACCACCCTAAGTACGCCGGGAAGGATTGTAGGTCCTTGAGATCCGATTGCGTCGTTCCCATAACCCTCGAGGGACACGACTTGTCTATATCGCCCCATTTGATCTTTTTGGGGTACGTGTTAACAAGGTGCCATTGAACAGCACCATGTTCCTTTCGAATGGGAACGAGTGCCTGGAACCGGGATTTCAACACATAGCCGCCACGGTAAGTGACAGCCTGCCTGGTCCCGATCAGACTGGATAAAACCCCCAGTTGCGATTCAAGTCCGGTCATTCCATCCGGCCGTGACGGAATTGGAAACCCCGTCACCAACACAGAACGCCCAGCCAGGATCTTCCAACAAGCCGTTTCTTCACTGGAATTGGGTGGCTGTACCTCGACTCTGATTCTAAAAAAAGCCCAGCGGACTGTAGATCTCAAAGGTCGTTCCTCTGATAATAAGCTGTGAGACAATCCTAGTCCGGATTCCGTTGTACGACAGGTTGCGGCGAGCCAACACAGTTGCTGGCCCATGACAGTCAGGAATGTCTCGGATCCGTGAGCCTCCACTTCCGCGCCATTGAGCCTAACCCTAACCCAGTTCCCGTCCGAATGTCTCATATCGTCTATTATTGAATAGTCTGTCTTTCCTAATTCAGTACAGCCACGACAACAGCTCCTGGCTTATCAGTGGGCGGTGCTATATTAACTCACCTAGAACGTTGCCCTTTATAACTTTCGTGATGGCCTCAAGAAGTTCTCGTGAATGAGCAGGCCACACTCTCTCGAAATAATCTCCGATTGTGGTCAATTGCGCATCGATAAGCTCCCCAACAAAGCATAGACAAAGACTTAAATCTTGCTCTAATCCATCATCATAGTTTGAAGCCAGAAACTTGCTGATATCCCAGTTGACATCGAAGACGGCTGTGAAGCTTTCACCGAGATCGTGCCAACCTCCAAGAGGCCTAATGGATTGTTGTATACGGTGTGCGATCCAGTCCATCTTGTTGCCATGGTGGCGTTCGATCAGAACACGGAGCTGGTTGATAAAGTACCGAAAAGCGGGATGCCCTGTAAAGTAGGTTGTGATCTCCTCGGCACTGACCAACTCGGGATAGAGCCCAGCGCTCTCTGACTGAATCGACAAAGGATCGCTGTCCCCATCAGATACGAATATGAACACCCTATCGACGGAGCCGCCGAAATGAGATCCATCGTCCAAGTCATCAAAAGGATCCCTGCCTTCGGTTTCAGCTGACCCGCCGGGCCTAGGTGATTGCGCGTCTTTCTGGTCAACGTGTAGATTAAGCCAGTCGTCGACTCTCTCTTTAGGCGTCCTGCAATTCGGGAAAAGTAGATCTGCTTCCCGTCCAATACTGGTAGTTGGGCGTATCGTTGCCTCGGCAAGTTCTGGAGGTCTTCGCGAGGAAAGAATCATGTCGCATTTCCTCGCAATCTCTCGCCTTAAGATTCTGATGCTTTTACACCACATCTTCTTGCCCTGGTCTGGGGCATCATGTTCGGCGCTCTTGGAGATGTTTTTGAGAAGAGACTCAAATTCCCTGAAGAAGCCATGTTTACTAGAGGAAAGCGTCGTGGGGCCCATTGGTAGAAAGGGCTTGAGTTCCTCTAGCATTACATGACTAAACTTCTTGATGACGTGGGCTCTTTGTGTAGCGGTGAGTTGCATGGAGTCTGCCGAGATCGTAGATGCTATTTCCAGCTCCAAATTGAGGGGCGTGGTGCGGAAAGTTGGAGAGCCGTGTTCCTCATGCTCCAGCTCTTCCGTGGTCGCGGTGAGCCTTTCTTCCAGGTACTGAACCGGGGTGCGCCAAGCCGACTTCGAATGTTGACTAGACGAGGATGGCCTTGTAAGGGCCGCCGAAGCGGTCTTGCTCCATCTTGTAACTGTTTTGTGATAATCACTCTCATAAGTGGAGTCCAAGACAATTGACGTCCGGCCATCTTCCACTGGCAGAACTTCTCTGAGAGAGGCAGGGAAGATTTGCCTCTGGGGATCTGGGCCAGCAACAATATCCACGATGTCGCTGGGGATCGACGTACTTAGACGAGAGGATCTGGAGAACTTCTTGAGATGGCTGAGGCGAATTTCCTTTTTCTCTGCACTCGAGCGCCGTGCCCGCTTCCCCCATGCACGCTCTTCGGCGCGCTGTTTGGATGACTCCGTCGGGTCCATCCTTGATTCCTGATTAAGTTCTCAGAAATTCGAAAGGTAAAGTCAAATGGCGAGTATATTAATGTGGTATACACAATGGGTGAACGTGCGGACGAGACCTCTGCATGCTTTGGAGAACAAGAGATTTTTTTTTAGCTGGGAATGATTGGGGGTGAGCATTTATGTATACTTTCCCAAATTCGTTCGCGAACCACGATTCGGCGATATCAGAGCCTGCATCTGGTCCTTGATCTAGGATTGGTCCGTTTCCAATGACAGTGCTCTGGCATAGCCTAGGCGCACAAATGTGCGATGAACCAGGTGTTAGCCATGGAAGAGAACTTTGAGAAGGCACCTGTTTAGCTATGAGATGTCATTTAAGCTCAGTGATGCCTGCATCATCGATCGCAGCCCACAGAATATTACACTATCGTAACTAATAGATACTCGATTCAGAAACGTCTGTCCTCTGTTCTGTTCCGCTGTTCATTATCTTTGTTTCGAAGAAGCATTACCTCGTCCCAGTGGCGGTGACAATGCACAGCATTTCATATTGGAAAAGGGCTGCAGAATCTCCTTCACCATGGCTGTTCTTTGTGTGGTGGCGGCGGCGGCGGCGGGCGGTGGGCCAGATCTGGTATTTAGTAATGATGACTTATAAAGTAGTAGTGTATTTTAACTATCTAGCTTATCTTCTTCTTCATTGTATTGTACGGTGGAAAACCCGAACCTAGGGTGAACCCATGTATGTCAATGGTCTGGGTTCTACGGCTTGACTTACATGCTTGACTCCAATAGCAGACAGACGCCCCAAGCTCGCGGCCATTCTGCTAACAGGGGAGACAGGTGTCTTCACAGCTGCCGCGCTCAATTTGGTGGTTCACCCTTGCGTCGGAATTGGATCCGCGGCAAGCTCTTCACATAATCGAAGACAAGCTGCGCCGTCGCTCGGTTTCCGATGCTCCTAGGATGCATGGCCTTGAGGTAATTAATACCAGTGAACGGGCCTGTGGGAGGGAGGAACGGATCTTCCCATGCGCCACTGGCGACTTCGTTGGCGAGATCGCAGACGAGCCCTTCACCCCCTTGGAAGTACTCATACTCCAATGTTGCGCACATCTCCGCATACTCTGCCACATTTACAAAGATAAACCCATCGTGATTGGTCGGCGCCAGAGAACCGTCTGGGAGAATGTCGTCGGAGTTGACCCAATGGAACCACGCCTGGTCCCGCCAGTGCTGCCCATCGTCGCAGAATCGATGACCCTCGTATACACGGTCGACGTCTAAATAAACGATCTGCCCATCACCTATATCCGGGTGTGCTCTTGTTAAATCGACAGCCCTCATAATTTCGTCGTTGGCCAAGTCGACTAGCCCATTGATGTCTCGTCTGAACACCGGAGAAAGGGGCGAGCCCCAGGGAAAGAACCACTGCCACGAATTCCCTGATTGACAATTAGCTGGGCTCGGATTGAAGAACAACGGATACCCCGTAACGACAAGCAAGAAGTCTGCGGCTCTTGCGGTTCTGAAGATCGCAAGGTAGGCGTCGACGAGTTTTTCGGCAAGGGCGGGGATCAGCACATCGCGGGCGTTGATGCCTGCCTGGTCGCAGGCAGCAGCATTCGTGTTCATGAATATACACTTCCTCGCGACGTCGCCGAATCCGCAATCATTGCCGCCCGTCGATATGGTCCCCCAACCCAAGGTGTCTAGATGTGCGAACCTCGAGACGAGCTGGAGTTGGGACTCCCGGCCATCACTATCGGGATTGGGGATGTCCTGAGAGATGGCTGACGTGCAGCCGACGTGGTGGAGCTCAAATCCGATGGAGGGAAGATCCAACCCTCCCACAAGGCGCCCAAGGTATGCGGGGTACGCGTTACGCGTACCGTAACACAGGTTCTCCGGGTCATAATCGTTATCAGCTTTCGTGCCACAGCCGAGGCCCACCGAGTACGAGTCGCCAAAGGCTACGAAACTGGCATCGATGTTTGCGCCATATCCCACAGGCCACCGCTCGCCAACGCAACCAGCCGGACAGTAACCCCGGCCGCATGCGAATGCGCAGAGCCCGTAGTCCTGCACTCCGTCAGTCGGGTACCCTGGCCTAGTCGGCGGCTCCGGCACGATGAGGTGGCCCGTTGCGGTGCATTGACACAGGTGCATGGGGCAAAAGCCAAAGTGACACCCGAAATCGCAGAGCCCAGTCCAGCGGTCCTGTCCTGTGCCGGCGATGCATGCCGGGTCGGCGAATGGGGAGTGTGAAGGGACGAAAGGCGGCTGGGGAGACCTGGAACACTGGGCCGAGGGGCAGAATCCGTGGGCGCAGGCAAAGCTGCAAAGACCTGCGTAGTTTGCATCTCCGTTTGCTGGGTATCCATCTCCGCCATTTGCCGGCGGGCGGGTTTCCTGAGGCCCCATCAGAGTACATGTGCATGCACTCACTGGGCACTATTAAAAAGAAAGAAAGTTGGTCAGCGTCGAACAACAAGTCCTCCTAGAAAGGCTCCTGGCGTTCGAGGAGTGGGTGGAAACGACAAAGGATTGGAAGCATCTTACGTATCCATACTTGCAGGTGAACTGGCAAAGCTCACGGAACCCGCCATTTTGCGTCCCCGTTCCCTCCACACACACCATCTGCGACAGACTAAGCGCCGGCCTTGCACTACTTGTCGATTCCGAAAGGCCAAATATCACAATTGGATTCCAGTTCATGAATCGTTCGGGGCAGGTATTCGAAACACCCTGTCCCTGCCTGCCGCCTGCGGTGATGAGCGGCGAGCCGTTCCTCCTGAGCTGCACTGTGACACTTGAGCTGATATCCGAGGCCCCGGCAAAGGGGACACTGTGGCGATAAAGCCCGATGCCTCCCTTAGGCTCATGGTCCCACTTGTCAACGACGAAGCCTCCTACATGCAGAGTGGCGGGACTGGTTAGCAGTGCTGTAACGAAAATCCTATCTTTGAGGATAGACGCCGGGTGTATCTCAAGCTGCAGCTGGCTAGCCGTGTTCCCTGTTGTGCCTCCTGCGTCACATGCCCTGCCTGGCGTTTGTCGGAACCCTACCAAAAATGGTTAGTACAAGGGGGAAGATATCTTCAAGGCCGCTGGTCCCGGCTGGTGGGTTCCAACCTACATGAAACGACGCTCTCTCTCTCAATGGAAGGCCTTAGATCTTTATAAGTATCAATCATGAACGGCAGATGCTCCCGCCAACCATCGTGAGGCTTGTTTATCACGTAGTTGAAAGGTGCCTGACCGACAGCGAAGGCATCGTACTGCAGATCATCTAGTGGCCCAATGTGGTGCGATTCGCCATAGTCGTTCCAGCTGATAATTTGTACCCATTCGGGACGCACGCTCCATACCTGCTGCCAGCGATGATACCACAGATCGTCTCCGTTCCAAACCCAGTTCTTATTATAGCCGGGCAGGTTAGTAAAGAACCACGGGGACACGGGCATCATGTAGGGCTTTCCATTCAGGGCCTGGAGGTAGGAGGCGTCAGTGTAGGTTGTCATGTTAGCAACCCCGTATGGCCATGCCGCCCAACCTATTTCCTGTCAGCTCTGTTTCTCCCACCACACCACAAATTGGAGAGGGTACGACTAACTGAAAAGACCATCCGCCACACCGTTCCCCAGCTGCATAGCCGGTCCCGCACCCATCGACGACCAATCAGGTACGAAAAAGCACCCCGTCTGCGCTTTGATATCAATCCAATCGTCAGCCTGCAGGGGGCCCTCAAAGGTTGACACAAACGGTCGTCCTTGGTGCTGCCAATGTGCCGAGTCGCGCCCATACGTGTTTAGGTAGAAGAGCACATCGTTGCGGTCCCATGGCCCACCCCCGGCATAGTCAAATGAGAAGAAGAGTTTAAAGTTTTGCGCGCGGGCAGCGGCGAAGGCCATGGCGATGGCCTGGCGGTTGTGCGGCCAGTCTTGGGCCATGTTAAGGGCGAAGGCATCGATGTGAGCGCGCTTTGCGTGCCCAATGTTGACTTCCCAGTCTGTTTGGTCGAAAAGTCTGGTGTTGCCGACCTGGGGAATGGTGTTAATGGTTAATGACCTGAGCAGATGGGGTATCTTCGTCATGGACTCATAAACCTACCATGAAGTGGGCGAACACGGCCTGTGCTTGCACGTAGAGAGGTGCAAGCAGCACCGCCGCCAGAAACATAAGGTGTCTCATGCTAGCGGTCTAACGATTGCGACTTACAACGTTAGAATTTACGAGCAACAAAATTCAAGCCAATAGGTACGAAAACGAGTGTCTCACGAGGGTCAATGATAGACAAGTTGTGTATGCAAATACATAGCTTTTCTAACCTCGATCAAAGGGGGGAAGAGTCTCCATTTATTCTCCGGGCCATCACTTCTGAGGATGAGGACGCCATCGTGAACTGGACGGCTGTCCGTCTTTCGATCTGACTACGGTTGGTTTTCTGGTTCGACCGAAGCTTCATCCGAATATTGCAGAAGTCGCTCTCTTAAGGAAAACAAGGCCATTTCCAAAACTAAGCCTTGGCGTAAGCAGCATAGCAATCTATGACCACACGACCGCCTGCATTGGCACCCTCGGCTTACGGGGCGTGCCGGTCATTGCGGCGACCGCCTGGCATGATGAGCTTATTGGCGGCGCACTATCTGATGACCGCAGGGAGTCCATTACCACCCTTCTTGAGTGGCCTCCCAACCGGGTCCGGATGTGGAAAGATACAACTAACGACGGGTTATATCCTGGTTCGTCCGATGGTTTTGGACCGAAATCGCATTGCCGCAGCTCTTGGCAGATACGCAATGCAGCAGTGCAGGCGGAGTCACCATGGGTAGGTTTTCGGAACAGCAATGCAGGTTCCGTTTAGTAACCAGGAGATCGTAAGTAACCAAACAACTTGTCTATGCTCTCTAGTGGACCGGATAAAACCAGAAGCCAGAAACACGCCACCGATAAGCATTTGAGGGGACTACCCCCGATAGTGTGAGCAGCAAATATTATATTCACGATGGTGCCTTCTGTAGGGCAAGATGAGGATGTAAGGAGTATTTTATTGTATTATGTCCAGCTCTAACTCGTCTGAGGGACACAAATATGATGCCTTATCCTCGGGCAACTACCTTTTAAGGCGACGGTGTTGTTGCTGTAAGCAGCGTAGGAGAACCTCACTGGCCGGGGAACCTGAAGCCAGGAGGGACGCAGTAGGGGCTCAAGCTAGGCTGGAAGAACTGGCACGACGTGCCAGGAGGGCAAGTACCAGCGATCTAGAAGCGCTTTCATCAGTATATTTCTTTGCGACGAGACCGCGAAGGCATGAAACTACTCACCACGAACTGGCCAGAGACATCACAGACTTGCCAGCCTTTGGCATCGGCGGTACAAGCATAAGTGCCGGGCGTGCAGGCCCTCGGAGGCCTGGCGTCGTCGGGAGCGGCGGCAGCGACGGCGGCCAAGGCGATGATGATGGCGGGGGTGAACTTCATGGTTTCGGTGGCTTGAGAGATGGCAAACGAAGTCGATGTGGTTGTTCGGTTGTGGAGAGAAACAAGGAGCTTCTAGGAGATTGTTTTGCTGGTTGTAGCGGTTGATTGAGCGCTGGTGGTGATGAATGAGAAGTTCAATAAATCTTTGAGGATGAATAGCGGCATATTTATATGCGCATCTGGATTGTAGATTCGCAGTCCATTCGGACTTCCCCCGAGGGTTCCTCGCGTGGTCCGTGATGTGGAGAGATCAACCGGACAGATCGCTGAGTCTCGTACCATGCGAGAGGATGGCTTTCTTTGTTTGTAAGAGGCATGACTGCCTCCCACGTCCGAGAATGTCTGTGTTGTTCCCAATACCCTGCTTGAGGCTTCATAGGTTTTTCCCTTCGACGTACGTGCTCTCTTGCGTATGTATAGCTCTATCTGAGATCCCATCCTATCTTCATGGAGTCGTAGGTCCGTTCCATGACCCGATCTGCGTAGTCCGTTCATCCCGACACCTAGACTATTTTATCACATCTCGGACACTGTAGGTAGCGTAGCTTGGGACCTATTCTACCTCACACTTATGTCAAAAACGATATTCGCAACCCGGTGCGAGTTTCAGTCGTTCCAGGTCTCACGGGGTCTCCCCTAAACCTGCTTGGGCTTCTGAGACATCAACTAAGAAGAAGCTCTTCCCCACACTAGCAACTACCCTCCATCCCCCCTTCTTAGCTTCTACGCCGTACCTCCTCTGAGTCCTCTTCGCCGGGGTTCTGATCCCTCCGATCTGCAAGTCTCCTTAGAAAACCCACACGTTGTCCTCAAAGTGAATTTCTTTAGCCTTTCCTTACCCATGTGCATTACCGGCATAGTAATTGAGTGCCCTGGTTCGGCCGGCTCTCGGCTTCGACATTACCTTATCATGTCGTCTCGAATTCGTCATTGTGGCGAGCTCTCCAGTAAACCAGCATGGCGCTAGTAGTGAGACGGCGTTGGACGTGCGATCATTGACAAGTGCACCTTTCTGGATTCTCCCAAGCCTAGACTCTACAGTAGTGGAACCGGGGCCAGCGTGGGGCGGAAAAAGAAATCTTCCGAGTCAAGACGGACGTTGGCAGAAAACGATGTCTTTTGTCTGGTTTCTTTAGGTTGTTCAAGTTCGCAAGTACTAACTTCCACGCAGCTTTACTGTATTATTATCTAGTTCAATCCGCTCATTTAGTTTAGTTTCTTTCGAATAAGATTCAGTTCTGATCCCAGGGAACTGCTATTCCCTTTATTTGCTGACTTGTGTGTCTTTTTGTCTTAGAGTATTCCCACAGTCATTCCACCTGAACCCCCCCTTCTGTTGGGGGCGCCCATCTTTAGATTCTTCGTATTGAGCTAAGTTGATCGACAATTCCGACGTCCACGAGTACTGCATAAGGGCTTGAATTGGTTTTCTAGGAGTTTTGGCTGTTGGCCATCCATTCCGGTTTCTATTTTTGCTTTTCCTTCGTATCTCATGTTTCGGCCGGGCTGCAGTGGCCTGTCTCACTCCGATTATATGATCACAGACGATCCGTCTCATTACGATTATATGATCACATCAATACGAGGTATGAACGGCGGCGGCATTACCAGGGGTGAGAGGAGACCTCCGCGAGACTTATGTTGAGACCTCCGTGAGTGTTATTACGACCCCGAGAGCCAGTAACACATGTCGTGTCTTTGAAATACTGCGAATACAATACTATGCTACTCTCTAGCCTGTAGATTCGGCTGGTTGAGAAGTAAGCGGTCACCCGGGCAGAGTCAGGGAAGAACGGGGAAGGTAGTCGATTAGAGAGCGAAGATATTTGAGATGCAAGTAAACTAAGATCGCGCCAGGTCGTAACGCTCGAATGATATCGTGAGAGAGGTCGATTCTAGGGTAATCATTTGGACCACGTCACTAGGAAACTTCCGGTCGCTTGAGAGCTCGGCGCAGATGGACTCAGGCCCAGACACTAAGAAGGGAAAGAAGAAGAAGAAGAAGAAGGGGGGGGGAGAATAGGAGGAAGGAGAGAGGATCTCCTTGGTTTTCACGGACGATGATGAAAGTAAGAAGGAAGGACTGCTCTTGATCGGGTGGACTGGTTGGTAACTGCCCAATTAAACCTATTTCTCTATGAACACTCTATCTGCCCTGTCTACCAACCCTGTCCCTTGGCACTGACCAGTGCCTACTCAGTAGTTTCATCAGCCTTCTGGGCGTCAATTATGAGCCTATACGTGTTAGCGTGTAGTTCTAGAGAATGTGCCGGGGGGGGGGGCTTACATGTCGATATATGAGTGAATGCTATCGTCGGTAAGCTCTTTTCGAAGCTCGGCGAGGTAGAGTTGGGCCTGTTCATACGACCACTATCCCATGAGAGTTAAGAGTTAGTTGATATCCAGCAGATGTAAAATGCTAATACCGCGATGAATCAGCCTCTCATAAATAGACTTACGCCCAAGGTATCCGTCAAGCCTTTTATAGAAAAGCCCTCGAGCCCCTGAAGTATAAACAGCCTATTCCAAGCTCCCCACTGCTTCAACTCCGTATCCTTGGGCCACGTTCCGATAGGTATCTTTAACCTCCATTCGTGAACGTTAACAAAGCCTGCTTCTCGGATCAAGTCTCCGGCCGTCTCGGCTATATCGAATGGATGTCCAATGGCTTCTCCAATTTGTTTGAATACTGGCATCCATCTGTTTTGTGCCGAGTCCGGAGGTAATGTATCGTCGTCGCACTGTGCAACGCCGGAGAGCTCGACGTGCTCTATCCAAGCTCCAGGTTTAAGGTGTCTGTAATAATCCCCATGCATCAGTTAGATGTCGTGTGTTCCCGTAGGGCCATCTGCATCCTCTGTGCAGTCCCATTTCTTTGAAAGTCCTGAGACTCGAGAGGGCATACTTCAGAACCTTCTTATAGAACGCGACCCAATCTGGGACACAACCACTCATTGACCGAATATGGACTAGGTCAAAATACTCATCGGGGTACGTCCACTCCTTGTTGATATCGTCAACTTCGAATCTGCAGTTCGGCGGTACAAACGGCGGTTGGATGGGTGAAAGGTCTACGCCAGTCACCTCGACCTCGGGATGTTCGTCGGCGAACTCGCTATTCGCCGCTATCTGTTAGAGTGATGGAAAGGGGGAAAAGGAAAACCGGGAAGAATAGGAAGAGGAAAGGGAGGAAAGAGAGGAAGAAGAACCCTTCAGCATAGGGGATGTACAGCCACTTACATTGCCCACACTCCTGTTCCACAACCTATGTCAAGGACATGCTAGACCAGTTTCACGGGAACTGTTAGCACCCGTGCGAAGCCGAAGCCCCAGAAATCGAGTTTCACGAACACCGTACCTGCAGGTTATCATCCGGGGCCAAAGTGAGCCTGCCTTCTAGTACAATGCGATACATCTCGTGGCTATGAAGCTAGTCAGACAAAGACGGACGAAACTTGACAGTTAAGGACTCACACCATGTCTTCAGCCTCTTGTTGCCGCTCGTCGTTGGGGGCCCTGCAAGCGGACCTCGGGTCAGGACCGCGTAATGAAAAAGCTAGCCATATTAATTATCACGAATCAGTAGAAGTAATATACCAGTAGGTGCCTTCCTCGAACGCGTGGTACCGTCGGCCATGTTCCCATTTGTAATTAAAGATGGCAGATTTGAGCGACATTGTATCGGTGACAGCACTGGCTCGTTATGCAGTCAGTCGAAAAGATGATGATACTCGATACTCGTCGGATGAGGGGAGCCTATCTCACAACGAGGGATGTGCAGAGTCCGCGTTCGCCTTATCCTAAAGGTGATATGGCGGGATGAGAAATAGTCCTTTAGCGCAGGCTATGGTTACACACTAGAGACACAACGTACCACCTCAATTGGTGCCGTCAACCTGTCGAGGTTCTCAAGTTGCTTGCCCGTTGTGGGCGATGACGCCTTTGGCGAGGTGGGGGTCGGGTCAATCTCCATCGATTCTGGAGGCGCCCTCGGGCTGCTCATTTTTGCGCTGGGGCCCAGGTTCTTTAGGTGCTAGATCGTTACCAGTTTAATACATCCGATTTAATGGGGTGTAGGTCAGCGCGAAGGCTCGAGTTGAGAAGGCTCGAGTTCAAGTGCATCCCCGGCATGAAGATTTCGCAGAGAAAAAGAGAAGGCGGGGAGACCCGCTCCTCAGGCATGCATCAAATGCTCTTTCCACCTCAGCCAGTACATACGTGGCTGGGCATGATAGGGCTTGATCGACAAAGCAACATGACATGCGGAGATGTGTGGGTGGAGTGGAGCACTGGAACGAGCCCCAAAGACGTATCGACAATCACTTCGCACGTCTCTTCCCCGCCCGCCCGCTGGGACATCAACCCCTGTGAGGTGCAAGGGTACGGTACCAATGGCATGGTTGCCCCCCAAACTATATCACGAGCCAGAGTGCCGCCTAGAATCGAGCAAGAATCGGGACTAAATTTGCCATTACATACTTTTAAGTTCGTTAACACGCTTGATATTGGTGTACTGTAGGAGCTAAATTGTATAATATTAAAATATCTCACTGCTGGGGCTTCTGGTTTCTACTTCGCTCCTGGCACTATAGTTTACACGTCATGCGACTATCGAGTCAATCGTAGGCCCGGCCTCAGGAATTGTTTTATTGCACAACCTCGAACTCTAACCTACCCTACTATTTCCTCAGCGCTTAAAAGGCAAGGGATTTTAAAAAGGAGCATTGTCCACGATGGATCATCTTCCTGGTGAAGGCGTGGAATGCTCTGGCGGCCTGGAAGACCAGTTTCGATGAGAGGCTGCGGAACCGCCCCGCCCTGAGGACCCATACAGTTTCTCGATAATTTCAGTGGCTTGCGAGACTCTGTGAATGGGGAAACAGCGAGGTCTCAAAAAGGAGGGCATCCCATTCAAAGCCGCCCAAGCCTTGACAAATCCTCATAACTCCGAGATCCCTAGAAAGTCGCCTCTCTTGGTACTAAAGAATAACCATATGCTCTCTCATGTACCTCAGCAAAAGTGTTCCGTGGTTGGTTTCTTTATGAATTTTTATTGGGCCTACATAGTATAACAAAATTTATTCAATCTTAGTATTCACATACGACGCTTTCGGCTATCATTTGGCTTGCTTCCTCGCCCGTTTCCTCTGCCCCGTATGTTGTTCTTCAACGTGCCGCTTTAGGTTGTCCTGCCGAGTGAACGACCTTTTACAATCGGGATCAGGACACACTCCGCCCTCTTCTGGTATACCATTTCTCGGGTCCGCCGCGAAAGATGGATGCTCAAGTCGTACGTGGCGATGTAATGTCTTCGTATTTGGGAATTTCATCGCGCCGCAATCCACAGGGCAGGGGAGGGGCGGGTCATGCTTCTCACGGATATGTTTACTGCCAAAGGAAATCAACACTCGTCCTGTCCATAGCTGTGGGGGCAACCATTCGGTGGCCGGTAGGGATTGGGCTCGGAGCTTACTTCAATTCGGTATTTCTTGGAAACATTTGTGGACATTGAGGACATTGAACACTCGGGCATCTGGGTGCCAGAGACAGGTGTGATTCCGTCTCAGGGATATCCCCTGCGTCGCCACCCTCTATTCACGATTTAGCTGAGGAATAGCTGAGGAGTTGATAAATGCATGGTGGACATACCAACCGTGGTAGGTGGAGTGGCTAACTGTCCATTCGGTGAACGACGGCTTGTAAGCTGCAAACCACGGGAAGACTATATCTCCGGGTCGTGGCTTGCGGCCTGCCGATCCACCTCAAGGCTCGTCAATGCCCCGGGAATCTGCAACATGGCAGGATTGATGAATGCTGTCTCGAGCGCAGTAGGTAGTAGTGGGGGCCGAATTAAGTGCTCTCGCACCTCCGAGCCTCCAGTTTCCCCGGCACGTTCATCGCAATACTCCACTGCAAGTAATGGATCCAGTGCTCCCGGCCTGAATGCATTCATCTTTCCGTCATCTCGTCCTGGTCCAGATTTAGGGAGGGCAGGGAAAGAAGAAGAAAATAGAAAACAAAAGTAAAATTAAAATAGGCAGTCAAAGAATAGTGCCGAACAAAAACAGGAACTTTATGCTGGGCTCCGAAGGGGGGATGGGGAATTCCTTAGGAACCAAGCTTAACCCAAGAAAAGCTGCTCAGTCCAAGACCGGGCTATGATATAAAGCCACTCAGCGACACGAAAGTGAAGCGGATAAGCGACCAATACTAGAGGATTTCCTAGGTGGTGGGCAGACCTGCGGCGATCGAGAGGAGAAGCAATCTTGAAGATGTGTCGTCAACATTGGTCTGTTGTGGCTCTGCGAATTTGTGGTTGTGTGATAACGTGTCCTAGCCGTGGCCATTGGCCGGATGACTTTCCAAGTATCAAATCATGGCTCATTGCTGCGAGAGATGGCCAGCTCGCAGCGGAGAACCGGCCAATTATGGGCCTGGTGGGTAGGATGGATCCCTCCCGCGTCTCTGACTCCGCAGGAGAGCCCGATGGGCAGCTGTTGGTGAAGGCGTGATTGGTATGGGCGAAAAGTGGCGGGCCTCCCCATACAAGCTTCGGGTCGGATTGTCCATTTGACGGATGGGTTTCGCACCCGTACCCAGCACCACCGGAATACTCTTCTTGGTATAATAGACATGGTCCTCCTCCGCAATCCTCCAGCCGATCAATACTGCCAGTCTACGCCATGGTGCAAGGACCCTTGTACTCATAAGAGTCTGGAAATTTAACAAGCGCAAGTTTCTCATGAATTAGACAGCAGCAGAAGATAGCAAACAGTGAGTAGGCCTTGCCAGGCCCCATCTGCCCGTCAAGCAAGAGCGTGTTCTAACCTCGTGGTGACTTAGTGGAGAGCTCGGCGGACCGCGTACCTGTTCCCATCGAGCCAGACCACCTGCTCGGATTTTATCATCCCGTCATTCTCGAGAATGCGTTCATCAAGGCGTGTCGGGGACGGGATGTACCCTTCGAAGCGTCCTCACTTGCAAATCAGGACCCTCTTCTCTCTCAGGAACAAGCCTTCCGTTCTTTCGTGAACAAACTAGCCCAAGTGTGCGACGTTGAGAGAGGCGGGAAAACCGTCACTGCATTTGCGGTGCTTCGCGGGGATGGTGGGCCTCATTACGTCTTCGGGTCAAATCAGAGACGTGAAAAAGACCTCATCGAAACCAAAACTTTCGTGGAAGTCCTCCTAAAACTCGCTAGCCGAGGTGTTTTGGAGCCCGATGAGCCTCCAGTCGAGGGGAGACCACGTCTGAAGAAAGTTCTGTGGCATATCTTGTTGTTCAATCTTCCTCGATTGGAGCCATACCTTGACAACCTCTCCACATACCTGGATGACTGTATTTCGCTTTGCCGGTCACCGGAATTCCAGAACAGTAAGTATCTTATCAGATTAGTTTAATAGTTTTGAAATGTCTGACTTACATATCCTTCAGATCCGGCTATTGTGAGGGAGCTTGAGAGGTTGAGATCCAGGGCCGAGTTCACAAGAGATGTAATATCTCCAGGTGCCAGGAATAAGTGTATGTATCACCACCCGATCCACTCAATACCTCATTTTAACCCTCAACTAATTCAAAAAAAAAAACAAGTTTTACGCGATTTTGAAAAGCTCATTAAGGCCATCCACGCAATCAAGAACACGCCCCTGGAGAAGGCCATTATAGCAAAAGCTAAGGATGGAGAACTCTCCAGCTCCCAGACATGGTGCGAGCTTCGACACTACCTCGGACGTCTCTTGTCCTACCGCCAAGCAGCCGAGATAATTATCTCGTCTTCGGATCGTTGGCCCGAACTATTCGAATCCTTCACCATCGCCCCCATTCCCTCGAGCCGTCCCGCGCCTAGGCCGGTTTCCCTCGAGGGACCGACGGCCGCTCAAATCGTTGAGGACATGACGCAGGATGAAGACGACTCTGAGCGACATCCCTTGTTCGAAGAAATACTGCAAAAACTGCGGAATTTCGACCTCGACACGGTCATTCGCAGCCAGGTTCGAAGTAAGTCGTTTAGACCAATCGTGCACGCCGAGGTGCTCGTCCACGATCATCTCCTAAACGAAGGCATATCGCACCCTGCACAATATTGGAATCAATGGAAATATATCGGTAGCAGCAAGGCTACCTGCCGCCTCTGCTCCCATTATTTCAATGCGCACCAGGACCGAGTTGACGTCCGGCCTGGTCACAAGAACCTCTACCCATCCTGGAGGCTCCCCGATGTGTTCCAGGATCAGGGTGATGATGCGGCTTCGAGACGCCTCGATTTGCTTCTGAAATTAACAGAAGAGGTGAAAGCCGATGCACGACGGACTATTGAGCACAAAATCCTTATAGGAAAAAAACATGACTCAAATACCTATTCGGCAAACCCCGAGTATCTCATGTGCAATTCCGGGGATGACGATGCGGTGTCTGACTCGGAGCCGGACTCCGGTACTTCTCAATCAAGCGGTCTTGATGAGGATGTATTGGTCTTTCCTCCGGGGGCCCGGCACTCGAATTCTGTTGCTGTTGGGGATCAGGATTCGGGTGACGAAGATGGCGGTGCGCCCCTCTGGAACACAAAGGAGTCTCGGCCATTCTCGCTTGCCAGCGCTCACGCCTTGCTTCGAGTTCATGTTTGATCAGGATCCCAGCTCAGATCTATCTAGCCAACGTGAGAACTTATGTTCTCATATGTCCGGGTCATTTTAGTTGCAAAAGATGAAGACGAGTTTTCGTAGCTGAGCAATGTAGGACGACAGGCATTTTGTTCCGTATGACTCGTCACCGCGATTATTATGTTGGCTTTATTGGCCTTATTGCCTTATTCCCCTAGCTCTATTATGAAGAGTAGTTTTATATTCTATTATAGCTAAAGTCTAAGATTGACCAGTGGAGACTATGTCTACTTTGTCGTCTTGGGCAATTTGCAGCATCTGTATCGTGTCCGTGAGCCCGCGTCGGTCCCAAGTATTTCCATCGGCTGTCCTTTCCGTTGGTTGTGACCTTCCTCGAATGTATGTCGTTCGTCTTAAATATCACATTGAGGAAGTCAATTACCCTATTGATTTACGGTCAATATATCCTAAGGATCTCCAGCGGGTAAGATATGTCGTTCTCTGGACTCGCTGCAGGCAATACTCTTTCTCGCCGCCATCGTCGCGTTGGGACAGTTGTGGCTGAAGGCATGAGTGAGATGCTACGAGATGCTACGGCACACGAGGATAGGAAGGAACCACCCATCACTACATCCACGACTAAAGATGAAGCTTTATAACCCTGAATCAAAAGCTAGGTCAGCATCGGGTAGCTCCAGGTGATGCACCTCTACGAGCGCTCGTGTTAAGACCTGCAAAAGGCGTCATACGTTCGAACCCGTGAAATTACTTCTTTGGCTTTTTCTTTCTCTCTCTCCTCCAACTACTGACTCGGATCAATTTTTCGATTGTTTCTTAAGAAATTATATTCCCTCTATCAACGGCCAACTCCGGGGCTTTGTAGCAGTCTCACACCTCGGAGATTTTAAGAAATGAGGACTTGGGGAGACGACTTGATGTTCTACAAATCCGGCTCCGACTTCCCTCTTTTACTATATATTTATATATATATAGCTAGGTGATTACAAAGTCGTCTACCCTTTAAATATAAACCACTATTATTAGTCCTAGTTATTATTCTTTACTTAACTATATTATAGAGATTATGTATGAATGAAGTAACGAGACCAAAGCTCGCCGCCATACTACAATTTCGTGCCAGAACCCTGCTCGGCCATACACGACCCTGCCCCGTAGGATGTGACATGACTACCGGGCCGAATCGCTAGGCAAGCAAAAGGCTCTCGACAGTCGAATGCGACTGCTGCTTTCGCCGATTCTTCTTCCACTCCCCAATATCATCCCAGCCCTTGCCTTCAGGTCTCTGGGCGGGCGGGAGCAGTTCCCCTCCCCGGCTTTCATCGCCGTGACTACCGCGCCGGCAGACGTACGCCTGGTCAAAGTCAATCTTCATCACCCGCCTTGTCTCCTGGCACCATGTCAAGTTGCCGTTGCTCTCTTCATCCCGGTCCTCCAGACCCACCGCCCACAGCTCGTCCATGGTCCGCGCCGCCTCCCGGTCCAGGTTGATTTCGCGAATTCCCGGAACCTTGCGCAGCTTCGACGAATAGAGGGGGATGCCGGCATACGACATCAACAGCATATGCGTCACAAGAGTGCAGTTCAGCATGGGGTAGGGTAGAAGCAGCTGAATCAGGCCAAGACAGACAGGGATCAGCAGGCCCTGCTGGTCGGAAAGCTGGTCGTAGACACCAACTTCGTGGGATAGCCGGTGGCGGTCGAAGGACTGGACGCCTTTCGCAACAAAGGTGTATCCGTATCCCGTTACCGTGATCTTGAAGAGGCAGCCAATCGCGCCGGAAAAGCCCTTATCGATGAAACATTCGCAGTCCCGCTCGGCGTTGTCCAGAAGCTGGGCTTGGACAAGCTCGCAAAGCTTGCTCCGCGTGATGGCGTGAGTTGTTTGATTCCGGGAATCGGTGTAACGGCGGAGCGCCTGCAAGTGCAGCACAACGTTTGGACAGTTGTGGTCGACTTCCTCTTCGCGGACGAGACTTCGCAGGCAAGCTTGTGTGCAATATGGGCGGATTGGCTGAAAGGACGACGGATCAAACGGACCCGGGAGAGAAGGCATAGGAGAGCTTCTGATCGAGTCTTCTTGCAAATCAACCCGCCGCTGTTTGCGATGGGTTTGGTCATCATCATCTGTCGGATGGTCTGATGCGGACCGTTGCCGCTTTAACGGAGATGGGACCCGTGGTCTGTGGGCCGGGGGGTGAAAACGGCCACGCTCCAAGGTACCAGCGCCTCCGCCTGCATTGCTGTCATTTCTCCTCTCATCGTCTCCGTCGTCGCCATCTCCACGGCGCCTGCGCCGTCCCTGGCTACTATCCCGACTGCGGGCCGAGGTGGGAGAGGATACGACCGACGTCGTGTCATCCGCAAGGGAAAGTGGAAGTTTGGGGAATGGAGCTAGTTGAGAGATATTGATGCTCCTCTGGCGTGCCGGTTCGGAAGTGGATTCAAACGCGAGCAGGCATAGACCACACAGCTCAGAGATGGCAAGGCGGTCGATCCTATTGCTCTCAGGATCGGCAACATCGTTATCTCCCCTTGGCCTCCGGCAGTCAAACTGGGGGAAGAGCGCGGTGTAGTAGAGGAGGGTAGTGGGTTCATCGCGCGGCACCCGCAAAAAGGAAAGGGTCTCCCCCGTCGCCATGTAGCCAAATTCGATCCCGGACGTAATCATGTAGTGGAAGGTTTGTGTAAGTGCGCGGGCAAAAAACACCTGCCCAGGCGGACCAACGGAAGAGCGGGGCGAGGCCCTTTGGTTTGCCTCCTGGGCGGTATCAAGCACGGAAGGGCTAGGATTGGCATCCCTCGCCAGCCGGACCATAACGTCTTCAGGGATAGGGCCCCGGAGATAGAGAGAAACGGTGCCGGCACGCACGCGATGTGTGGCTTTTTGTTCACCGGGGGTCACGCGATGTACCGTTCGAATTTCGTTATCATCTACAGTGTCATCCCCGTTGCCATCCCCGTTGCCATCCCCCCCTCCACTAGCGTCTCCAGCGGGATCGACGGGCGGGACGGAAACATTCGCGCAGAGGACAAGACAGTCCGGCTGGGTCTTGCGTGGCAGCTTGGGGCCGGCGTTATCGTCCCCACTATCATTATTGCTGTCTGTGCCCGCGTTGGAGAAGCTGCTCACCCGAGGTTGCCAACCAACCGTGCGGTTGTCAAATAAAAGCTTCTGCGTATGTCCACCGGCACTTAAGTAGGCATTGATAACCCTTTGGGTAGGTTTCTGTAATGTCTCGTGCAGAAAATAAGACGTCTTCATCTCGTTAATGAAGGATTCCGACTGCAGAAACTCGTCGGGAAGCTCCTCCAGCAGGCCTCTTTCGGTGAACTCTATTGCGGCAACGGAGGGGAAGAGTCTCTCGGCGCCGACGGTGGCTTGAATGCGTGCAACGGCACCTCTAATGAGATCTGGAAAGTCGGACCAGGCGCGCATTTTCAAGGGATAGTATTTTCCAAAAATGTTTGTCCCGCCAGATGTAGTGGACTTCGATTTCTCGCCCTCCGAAAGGGTCGGCACAGAATTCGCTGCACGAGGGAGCAAACGAGATAAGTGGAAGTTGAGACGGTTTATCTGGACAAGATAGTCGTTCAGGCATTGATCTGTCGTATCCTGTCAGCAGGTGGGCGGTGGATAAAAAGTGACGCTCGATGGTATGGTTATACCCAGTTGGACGCGGGCATGCTCCTCTCGTTCCTGTTGAAGGGCAGCCAGGGCAGCAGCAGTGTCCTCTCGTTCTTGTTGAAGGGCAGCCAGGGCAGCAGCAACATCTTGCTGTGCTTTAGCAACGCGGAGTTCGGCCTGTTCGCGGCGGCGTTGTTCCTCTTCCCGGAGGCGTTTCTCCCTTTCGAGCTCCCTCCTCAGTTGCTCGATTTCATCCATGGTCGCTCGCTGGATAAAATCTACACAAGAGTGTGAGTGTGAAAAGAGATGCAATTCGTACCACTCAACGAAATGTCAAGGCTTTGCACGTGATAAGGATCACGTGTCCTGAGTGACCACGTCGAAGTTTCCCTCAGGATAGCAGTGTTGAATTTCTCAGTGTTATGAGGTAAATCGAATGATTAGGGACTCAGGGGCGCTATTAAGCCTTCATCCATTCCCAAACCCTAAATCTGTAAGAAGCCCTTGTTACTTAACTGAACATGGGCATTCGAATGTATCACCACTCGTGGGCCATTTTCGGTACCCAGAACTGGTGATGTGGGTTGAACCGATCGCGGGGATAAGGTGGTGCCGGAGTGGGCGCTCATCAGACATCACAAAAGGTATTATCACATCTGGACAGCAGGACGGTAGCCTTGAAAATGGATGGCGCTCAAGCGTCCCGCCCATACCGCCCTCAGGATACATCGCAGATCTAGACGCATCGTAAAAAATCCGGAAATAACGAGCAGCAGAGGTGACGCGTCTAGAAAGAGAGAGAGAGAAAATAGAGAGTAAATTTCTCTCTCTACACGCGACTTTGTGCAGCCTTGGGGTATTCTGGTTCTGTTGTTTAACTCGCTCGATATGTCGGTTCCTTTGGTGTTTGGAGAAATGGGGAGGGAGAGAAGTAGTCTTGCAGATTCTCTCCACCGGCCACCATTCCTTCCTTTCTAATTATCCCTCTCCAGCCTCTCTACCACCTGTTTCCCTCAAATCCTCGATTGCAGGGCAGGAGCAACCGAGCTTGGAAACGATACTAGGGATAGCTAATAACAGCGGAGACTCTTGTAGAAGGATGAGAATGAGAGAGACTAAGGAGTTAGTATTTCGCATGATTGTTAATGGATGTTATACTAGCTATTATACCTACCTTCTATAAAAATTACACTATATTTCGATTATTTTAGTATTTTGCAGGATCGGGATTGCCTTGCCTGAGAGCGTTAGGGTGCAGTTGTAAAACTACCTCGATAGCCGTTGCTGATACGAAGACGGCCACAAAATGCGCCTCATTTACGGGTGCCTGAGTGGGAGCGCGGCAGGAGCTGTTTTGAGCCCGCACAGTTTAAAGTAATAAATCATAGTAGAAGGGATGATGGGACTGCAGAACCTAACGCAAACAAGAACGAACTGCAAGTGTGATTTCGGGCAGAAGTAGATAAGCCGAAGCTCCAAGAATGGACAGGACAGGATGTAGCTGGAAAGTGTATCGGATGATGAACGCCGTCACGGATGAAACCTAAAATATTAATCGGCTTGTTAAGTGTTCCTATATTCACCCCGCGTTTCCTATCAAACCCGAGCCCTGGCTGATCAGATCCCTTTCGTCTGGACCGGCCGGCGATCGAGGCCCAGAGGATTTCGACTCTCAGCCCGTTGAATTGGCCAAGATTGGTGAACGCCAAGCCGGAGGTGCTGAGACAAGAAAATCATTGGTTCGGTGGTGTAGTTGGTTATCACGCTTGTCTAACATCCACAAGCTGCTGGACACAAGAGGTCCCCGGATCGAGCCCGGGCCGAATCAACAATTCCTTTTTTTTTTTTTTTTCGATTCTAACTTTGTATCTTCTTTCCTCTTCTTGGTTCCTTTTTATCTAATTCTTGTCTCTCTTTTTCTTTTGGAAACATTTCATTTTTCAGTTTGTCCTGGCTCACGAGAAAATTCCCTCCTGGCTATGAGGTATCGTATCCATCTGCATTGACTACACACAACGTGGGAGGTCGTAATAGCCTAACGGGTCATAGGTGTGGTGGTTGAAAGAAACTTTGAGGTGTATGGAATAGGTACAGTGAAGTACATACGTAAAACGCCGGAGCCGGAAGAAAAAGAAGGCAAACCTCATGAAGATGCTCCAGACCTAGCATTTCACTTTTATCAAGTACAACTCACGACGCTATATTTGGAATAGTCATCGATACCACCCGCGCGTTGAAGAGAACTCCGCGAGAACAACAGAGCTAAGCGGGAGAGCTATAAAAGTGTCTCACAGGCACTGCCCAGCACCGATATGGCTGGTTGCAGCGCCATGCATGTGTAGCTCACCCCAAAGAGTCGCTCAAGGATACCGTAGTTTCATCCTACCTGGTAGATCGATCTCTCACGTGTTAATCATCGAGCCACCTCTGACGCCTTTAGAGACAAGCGCCTGGTATTAATACCCCAATCGCTCCGGGGATCAAGCGCGGGGACTAATTCGCCAAGCCGCTCGGAGTTTAGGTGTTTCACCACACAAAATGTACGGAGATAGACGTCTTGGTAAGCTTAGAAATACTCCGTTGATTAGAAATCGTCACAACCCATTATCAACAGTGTGAGTTTTGTTGGACATACTTTTCGGCAGAACATTCTGTCCAGTGAGGCCAGAGATTAAGTGCCCAAGGAGTAGAACATAAATATGCCATGTCCCCTTTAAGAGGGATGGCTGATCTGTAGGATTTTACATCGTAATATCCCCAGAGACTAACACCACACTGTTCTTGATCCACCATGTCTACCACTTATCTCGTCACCGGCGCCTCGGGCAGCCTCGGAGTATGTCGTAAACCATAGCCAGCACCAATCCTTATGACGAGAAAAAGCGCTGACTGGCAACTCTGCTGACAACTTGTGTGCGTCGCAACAGTGGGCATTTCTAAAACATCTCTCCAACAATGCTGACAACACCGTCATCGGCCTTGTCCGCAACAAGGCTGCCACTGAGAAACGGGTTGCCGAAGAGCTTCCCGACCGCAAGAACATTTACATCGTCGAGGGTGATATCACAAGTTACGAATCGCTCAAGGTATTTTACCATTAGCCCCGACACACCTGTTCTTTCGAGACGATCTCCAACATGACCCTCTAGAAATCCGTAAATGAAGTGAGCAAAGTCACGGGAGGAAGCCTCGAGTACCTCATTGCCAATGCAGGTCTGGTTTCACGTTGGTCCGGCAACTTGCCGATAGACATTCTGTAAGCACCCTCTCTACCTCACTGGTCGGGCGGTCTGGGATGCTTGACGAATGTACGAGCTAATAGTGAATCCTTCGCAGTTCTGAGACTCCGGAGAAGCTCGAGGAAGACCTCCTTGCCTCTTTCCGCGTCAACGTCATCGGCCAGATTAACCTTTTCAATCTGTTCCTCCCCTTAATCCTCAAGGGCAAGGCGAAGAAGATCATCACCTTGAGCACTGGCTTGGCTGATACTAACTTGACTACCAACTACAACCTTGAACTCGCAGCCCCCTACTCGATCAGCAAGGCGGCAACCAACATGGCCGTGGCCAAGTACCACGCCACTTACGGCCCCCGGGGTGTCCTGTTCATGTCTATCAGCCCTGGTTTCGTCGAGAGCGGCCACCAAGACGGATGTAAGTCGAGCCAAAGGATTTCTCAGTCCAGTGTATGTTTGACAACTGACAATGGCCGCATCAATAGTGACCGAGCAGGAGGTCCCATACCTACAAAGGATGGTTGCCAGTTTCACGGAATACGCACCCCACGCTCGGAAGTTCACGCCGGAGGAATCTGTGGATTATATGCTAAAGGTTATCCATGATGCTACCATCGAGAAGTACGGAGGTGCCGCCGTGTCGCACAACGGAGACGGCCAATGGCTCTAGGGATGTGTGGATTTTATTAGATCGGGCAGAAGTAACTGGAAAGAGAGCTTTTTTTTTTTTTTTTTTTTTTTCAAGTAATTAGCCTCCCAGCTACGCAGATTTCCCGGCCTGTTCCGGATCACTCTCCTCTGGTGTGTACCGCGACGTGCCCACCCTCCTAACCACAAGCCACGCAGGCACGATAGACAACCCCCAAAGACCAAAGTTGAAAGCGGCGCTGCCCAACGTCGCAAAGACAGGAAGCGCGTTCAAGCCATAACTGAGAGCCTGCCACGCCGATTCAGTAGCCCGCAGAAGCGCCGCCAGCCGAACAGTCTCCTGCGACGACCTCGAGATCTGGCCGATGAGGAAGATGCCGAAATTGTAGTTGAGCTGAAATCCAGCGACCAAAAACACGAATACGCCGAACGCGCGGCCGAATCCGGGGTCGCTCCAGTCGTACACCGGCCCAACGCGGCGGAACTCGGCAAGGTTGACGACGATCCAGATCCACCAGGCGCCCTGGATGGTCATGATCAGCGCGAAGGCCCATCGGGCTCGGGCACGGAGCGTAATAGTGGAGCGGTCTAGCCAGAAGCCTAGGATCAGGCTCGCGAGCACGGCGACGATGCCGGACACGAAGGATCCGAGGGCGCGGGCGCGCACGCTGAACCACAGCGCGATGTAGGTGAAGAAGACGGCCTCGGAGTACACGCCTTGGCCGATCCAGAGGACGAGGAGGAGGTAATCGGCACGCAAGAATGAGCGTGTCGTGGCCTTGAACTCTTTCCACGGGTGGTCGAAGATGGTCAAGTCTACGGGCTTGCCGTCGGAGCGGCGCACTTGCGAGGGTCTGTTGAGCAACAGCGCCGCTAGAGGACCGAGGCACTGGAGCGCGATGAACACGAGGTATACCGTGTACGACACCTTTCCCGCCTGGTTTCTGTCGGCGTTGAGGCCGAGATTAATAGCGCCGCCGAGAATCTGACCGGCGCGCGCCCAAGTCAACCAGTACGCTACCAAACGGCCCCGGTTCTTTGGCTCGGGGTACCCGATGGCGATAGCGGCCTCGGCGGCCCAGAAGATCCCTGCCGAAACGCCGCAGAACGCCGCCCCCAGGATCACCAACCACTCGACTCCGTATCGGTTGTTAAGGTACAGCCCCGCGCTGTAGGGCGCGAATCCAACCGTGCCGGCTACCAGCGCGCCCTTGATGCCGACGTATCTGACCAGGCCGCTGGTCAACCAGCACGAGATGATCATGAGGCAGAAGGTGAGGGCGTTGGCCGTGTTGACGAGGTAGGGCTTTTGCGCGCCGCCTGCGCCGAGGGAGTTCATGGCGCCCCAGAGCCCTGGGGCGGCGAAGCTACAGATGCCTAGGACGGTGGCGTTGTAAAAAGGTGTGCGGTTCCATGGTGCTGTCGCGGGATGATTGTGAGTTTAGGTCATTCGTTTCCGGGGTGGGGAAGAGCTGAACTGATATTTTCCCGTACCTTTTTCCTTCTCTGCGGCAGTGGCGGTGACTTCGGCACGCGGCTTCTCGGTCGCATCGGGCGATCCCGGACGGACATCAGGTTCAGCGGATGCCATTGTGGATGAACGCAGTGGGTAGGGAGGCAAACGTTAAGTGAGTGTCTTCAGAAATGCTCGACCTGATAGTTAGGTCCTGTCCGGTGAGCTTTTGTTAGTCCTGTTTGCCGCGGTGCCAGAAGATATATGAGATGAGATATACGGTCCGGGGCGCCGTGGGCCGATGAGGGCGGATGTAACCCAACCAGATCACACAATCCGCTCCGAGAATGAGGACACGGCCTGGGTACGACTCCTATGGAATATTACATTAGTCAACCTGTAAGACACGGGGTAATACGAGTACTGGTTTTCTTGGCGGGTCTCTCCCATTATGGAATCTCGGAACATGGAGCAATAGACCACTCGTGTCGTTGTTATCTCAGGTTCTAGTACGTTGGTTGCTTGCACCGTCATTCCCGCCTCCTCTCCACTCCAACTGGCAATAATTAGTAGTACTCCACCTATTACCACTATCTTTCTTGGAGATGGCTACATGATGCCAGCAGCAGTAGCTACCACCAATCCCCGTCGGGCCTTGTCAACCTTCCATGCGAAATAAAAGAATTTGTCTACGACCAATTCAGTGCATTTCGTCTTCGAATGCCCACATTACACGGGGTAAAGCGCGATGGCGAAAAGAATGGATTAAACAACTAAACAATGACTTGTATGAAGGAAAGAAAGAAAGAAGAGACGAACATGCCGAGTCCCCTCGTCGATGAGTCAGCCCACAGGTTTCTTTGCTTTTCCCGTCTGTCCTAAACTCACATATGAACTTCAGGGCGGGATTTACTCTATCACCCCGCTCAACTCACAACGGCAACCGCCAATTCTACGTGTTGCAGCTGCATTTGGAAAGTTACAGGTTGTTTTGCACTAGCCCAGAAGAAAGAGTGTTCGATTGACTAGTCGTGTTTTTATTCTTCTCGATGGCTACGAAAACGTGGTTTCTCCCGCCAGGCACTACCTTCACCCCAGACGGCATAATCCGGCTCGGAGCAGTCATCAAGGACTTCAAACGGCCAACCCTGATTTTGCTCGAGCCCGATGCCGTCACAGAGCCCAAGATCAACCTCCCTCCAGTGGAGATCGTGTCCGAGCAGGGCCACACCCACTCCCGCAACCTCACCACGTCAGTCGGCGGGGAGATATGGGCCAAGTTTCTAGATCTCGCCTCGGCAGCCCTACGCCTCGAGTTGGAAAGCCGAAATATCCTCTCTTACGGCGCGGCTGATCACGAAGTCCACCAGTTCAAGAGATCCTTCACGCCAGAGTCTCTCAAGGCCATTGTGAGTCAGCCAGCGGTCCGCCAGTACATTGATTCGGGGCTCTTTGGCAAGCGGCCCGTTTACATCGTCTCCGGCCTGCGAGTCGTCAAGGCGGGTATGGAGGTGACAATGGAGAACGGCTACACGCGTGCTGCGGGGGCTTCCGGCTCCGGACCGCCGGCGGGGACGGTCCCCGTGGAGGTTGGTGCAGACCTTCACGGGGAGAGAAAAAGGGATATTGTCGACTCATGGGTGACGGCGCCGGGGATCATATTTGCCTATAGACTCCACGTTATACGTGAGAAGAAGCACGAGAATAGGGAGTCTGAGATTTTTTCGCACAGGACGTCGTTCATGACGGGAATTGGCGATGACGAGGAGGAGATGGAGATTAGTGAGGTGCTTCTTGATGACCTACTGGAAGACCCAGTGGAGGATTATTCGGATTTGGTGCAGTATCCCATTGGGGAAGAAGATGCGTGCCTCGCGTTTCCGCCTGAGGAGTAGGCAGAGTCTAACCACCTGCACACTGGTTACACCTTCAGCATATGTGGACTGCCACCAGCATCGCAATTCTTCTCTCTACATTAGCTATTCCTATAGGCAGTCATAGATAGCAGCATAAGTTTTCTCGTGAGTTGGCCTGTCTAGGAAGAACTTGGAGGGATTCAAGAATCTCCGCCCTTGTCCCATGTCATCCGACATTTTCAAAAACATCTTTTCCATCCCTTCCGTTGTCCACAACTTGTTCAGATTCCCCTGCTTATCCTCAATCCCCACCATCTGAGGAAGAACCAACACGTAGGCCAGCATCGTGGCCGCAACACCGGCTGCAATCGCCGTCGCCGCCGATGACCCAGGCATAGAGACATCCGGACAGAATTGCCGCAGATGCGGTGGTATATCGTCGCCGATTGCACCAATTACCTTGGGCCCTTGGGGATCGTTCTTCGGGTTTGTCTTCATGAAGTCTCCAAAACTGTCGGTCGCTCGGATCGAGAGGACCGACCGGTGCGTCGCCGGGAATGTCTCGTCGGCATAGACGCCTGAATTTCCCGCGCTGGCTAAGAAAATTATTTGTCGTTTTCGCTGCTTTTGCACCTCCTCTATCGCCTCGGATATCTCTTCGCATGTCCTCTCATCGTGGACCGGGAACCCGAAGGACATGGAGATGATATCAGCGTTTTGTTCCAGTCCCGCCCAACGGATGCCCTACCTGGAGTTAGTAGGTGCAGTGTACTATGGGTTAGGCGAGCTGTTTTGTATTCAAACATGATTTACCTGAGCAATTCTAGAGGAGCTTTTCGGTAGACTCTTGGTGTTTTCGGCAACCCGAGCCACATGCACTTCCGAGATTGGCGCCGACTCTACAAGAAGCATTGCCATAAATGTGCCATGGCCAAAAGTGTCAACGGGCTCACTGGAATCGGATACGAAATCCTTCCAGCCTTTAAAACACCGTGATCGAACCTCGTCGGCCAGTAACGGAGCTTTTGGGTTATAGCCCGTATCCAAAATCGCCACGCGGACTATTTTCTTTCCGGTGGGCAACTTGCGCAGTTTGGGAGAGATTGAAGCGTTGATCGATTTCAAGTCGTCAAGCCAGCGCTTTGGATTGATCATCTTGCCCCCGTGGAACTGTTCTGATGGCAGTTGAATGTCCATGATGCCGTCATGTATTGATAGTGAAGTGAAGTCGAGCTGTGGTGGTCGTTGTTCTGATGGCAGCTGGACGCTTTCTTGGCCATCATTAAGCGGTAGTGGATTGGCCTTCACCTGTTGCGCTTGCATTCTTGGCCGTGGCTGAATATCCTCCTCTGCGTCATCATTTGCCGAGGGCGGAGGGAAGTCGGGCTGCTGCGATCGCGGTTCCTCGAGCCGAGTGCTATCATTTTGATCATATACATGTAACAATTCAGCATTCTCTTGCTGACCACGAGATGGAGGGTCCTCGGTATCGAGGTTGGTAGAGTCTGGAATATGACCGGTGACAACCACGGAGCTGAGGGGTTGCGACTTGGCTGGAGACTCAACCTGACCAAGATTCTGGAACACTCTAGCCGTATTGACATGGCCATTCTTCACGGCGAGGTCAAGAGGAGTTAACTGGTGCGCATCACGGGAATAGATATCAGCCTTCGCCTCTAGGAGTGCTACGACAGCACCAGTGTGACCGCCCTCTGCCGCAAGGTGGAGAGCAGTACTGGCCGACGACCCGGTTTGAGCATCGACCCCGGTGTACTTTTCGCAGAGCTGCCTAATAATATCAGCATGGCCATTTTTGGCTGCAAAATGGAGAGCTGTCCAGTTGTCCTTCGCGCCGCGATAGACGTCGGCCTTCGCTTCTCGGAGTGCTGCAACAGCGCTGCTATGTCCACGTTCTGCCGCAAGGTGAAGGGCAGTCAAAGCCCCCAACTTTGACTGAGCATCAATCTTAGCCTGATTTTGGCAGAGGATGTTGATGATCTTGGTATGGCCGTTATATGCCGCAAAATAGAGAGCTGTATATCCGTGGTCTTTGGTACAGCAATGGATATCTGCATTTGCTTGCAGAAGCACTTTAACTGCGCTAGCATGACCATTATACGCTGCGATATGAAGGGCCGTTCGTTGGTTCCCATCGTAAGAGTTGATATCGGCACCTGCCTGTATGAGCATTTTAATAACACGGGTATTGCTATCCTGTAGGAGGATATTGACAACACGGGTACTGCTATCCCGTGCTGCAAGGTGAAGAGGGGTAGCTTGCTGCTTTGTCCGGATATCAACTGCAGCGCCACTCTGGCAGAGGATTGCAACCGTATCAGCATAGCTCTTGCCTGCGGCGTAATGGAGGGCTGTCCACTGTGCCTCGGTGCAGGAGTTGACATCAGCCCCTGCTTGCAGGAGCGCCTTAACAACGCGGCTACGGTCATGCTGCGCCGCAAGGTGAAGCGGAGTCTGTTGCATCGTTGTCCGCGCGTCGATGATAGCGTGGTTCTGGCAGAGGACTCTGACGGTGTCAACATGGCCCTTCTCTGCAGCAAAATGGAGGGCAGTCCACTGGTTTTCGGCGCAGGTATAAATCAAGTCCAGCTTCATCTGCAAGAGTGTCTTGACAGCGCGGCTGTGGCCACCGCGCGCCGCAAAGTGAAGGGGAGTGTTCTGAGCCGTTGTTCGAGCATCCAGTGCAGCACCACTCTGGCACAGGATTTCTATCGTATCGGCACGGCCGTGGTCCGCTGCTTCATGAAGAGGCGTCCAGCCCCTATTGTCTGGAATATTGATGATGGCCCCGTGTTGGAGAAGGACCTTGACGAATCTGGCAGGCGCCCGCGCCGCAAAGTGAAGAGCAGTTTTACCAGTATCCGTCTGGTTGTTGATTTGCGACTCGAAGATAATACTATATTTCCAAGCATCAAGCACACGTTTAACTTTCTCGATGGTCCCATGGTGTACTGCGTGGTGAAGACGCGTCCATCCATTTTCGTCAATACGGGATTCCCAAGTCATGACTGCGTGTGGTTTCGCCTATTAGTCCTCTGCCCGGATCAAGTTGAGTTAAGCTTCGAGAGCAGGCACGCGGGAGTGGGGAAAGATCACAGCCTGGTGCCTCGACGAACCAGTCTACTCCCCTGCCCCCGCCTCTTTTATTTGCTAGCTATTAATAGAACCTGGCGTGGAGAGTCTGGGAATGCCCAGGATCGGGGGTGGTCTGCTTAGCTAAGGACATAAGCGGAAAAAGCCGAGTAAAACTGGTGAGCTCTGATTGGGGCGAGGGAACACTAGGCTGGACCAAGGACCGCAAAAGTCCTTGTGCACTTAATTTCGTCTTCGGATACTATTATAATCTTTTCTTTTTTTAAGACAGGAGTTATTAATAGCAGAGTAACTTCACGAAGACAACGACCTTCTCCTTAGGCAGGCAGATACGACAGGCAAGCTGCCAGCCATGTCCAGTCCAGTTAATATTACAAAAGCGTAGGCCATCCTGCACTTGCTAATTGTAGAGTTAAACGAGAACAGTAAAGCATGGGAAGAAGACCTTCACCTCCACTTGGAGCGAAAGCGGGCACACGTCTAAAAGTACATGCGAATGCGCTCCACACTCCGGAATTACTCGCGGGTACTTATTCCAATAGCATTATCTCCATTTTTTTTTTTTTTTTTTTTTTTTTTTATCAAGCCCCTTCGCCTGATAGGCTGATACATATCGACTATGGGAACAGCCCAGAGATCTCCTCGTCCCCTATCGCTCGCGCATTCCTAACCAGATCCGCCAAAACAGCGTGGTTCGGGCACGAGAAACCAAAGCCCTCACCTCTATCCACTATGAACCCATTAATGTAATCAATCTCCGTCTTTCTTCCGGCCCTAATATCCTGCAACATAGAACTTGTATTCTTTCCCGTCTTCTCAGTTACCATGTGCACATACGCGAGCAACTTCTCGTCCGAGAAATCAGCACTGGTCTCCGTCTGTTCCGGCGGTAGCAAGGCTCGGATCACAGGGCCCATTTCAGTGACTAGACGATTCACGAGGTCTTGTCTTATCCCCTTGTCGAGTAGTTCTCCATTCTTGCAGTCGAGGACAGCCGTGAGGGGGTTGATGATGGCGTTTGCTGCTAGCTTGAGAAGCTGGGCTTTCCGAACCTCTGCTGCGGACACGGCGCTGGCCTGGAGGTACGTCGTGCTAGCTAGCTTCTCGATCATGAAGTTGCTTGCCGAGTCGGGTGAGTCTTCTCTGGGGCCGCTTGCTACGGGTCCCAGGGTAAGAGGCCCTTTGCCAGCGTGTACGATGGAAAACGGTTTCGTGTTGTAGACGCCGGCAACACATATGCCGGCCCAATACTGCGGACGCGAGTTCTCCTCGGGAAAGAGCTTTGCAGTTACTTCGTCAGTCGTTCCTATTTCTGCAATCAGCACACGCATCATCAACAGTCGTTTGCTCCACAGGTTAAACTCCATACCCATGCCATTTTGAAGGAAGAGAATGGTGGAATCGCGGCCAAGCCTCTCCTTAACTCGATCGAGTGCACTCGTCGTTATAAAAGTTTTACAAGCCACAATCAAGTTCTTAATCGGTGCCGCGTTCTCAGTACCCCCGAGAAGCTCAGTATCAATCCCTCCACTTCTTTGTGCCTCCCCGTCTGACACAAGCTCGATTTCACGACCTGTCTCATTCCATTCTGAAACTAGAGTTGGCCGGTGGAAGAGCAGTGTCACTGGAGTCTGGGGGTCGTGTTTTACCAGAGAGTGGGCGATCAGCTTGCCGAGGTTTCCCACGCCAAGAATATGGATCCTATCCGAAGCCCTGGCGCTGGTCGTGCCGAGTCCCCGGGATGGAGAACTCATGGTGAGGTGTTTTAAGAGCCTAGGAAACCTCCTTGGCAGTGCTATCCCCAGCATTGGCTTCGAGTTTGATGGCTGGAGCCTGTTGATGTGCCGACAGAGTTGAAATTGCCCTTCCATGAGCCCAACTGTAAGAGGCAGGTGAAGCGAAGATGTCGCCCCGTTACGTAATTTGTAATATCCCATGTTTCCCAAGCATAACGATTTGAATTAAAACGTTGTAAAAGCACCAAGATATGCGATTCCGGGATATGTATTAATCAGTGTCAGTAAGACTTCGTCTCACAGGACCAAAGGCTGGCCGATTCTGCATCGTTCTCAACTTCATCGACCTGCTCGAGCATTCATAGAGCGGATACGAAAACTAGTCCGGCACATACGGCCATAGCTCGCAGAATATTGAGGGTCCCGTCCGCTCCCCTGTACACAAGCTGCGAAGCGCCGGACTAGTAGTTGGGTCGGTGACGACCAGCGAATCCCCGGTGTTGTATGTTCTTTTTGTCCCTAGATTCTCTCTTTTTTGCTTCTCTATCTTATTCATTTCTCATTTCTCCTATTGTTTTTAAGAGGCGATTTCGATCTTTAAGACAACATGATTGTAGGTGGACGTAATGCTGTTGTATTAAGGAGAGTCGGCCCAGCAGGTCGGGGTGGTCTACTCAGCTAAATGAGTCAGTAGAAAAGCTAAGCAAGACACTGACCATCCAGAGAAGAAATAGAGTATCTCTCAAATAATGATATTGACACTGATGAGTTGTCACAATTCTGGATCGGATAATCCTTTGATGAGTTCCTGGGTGGTGCCCGCAGCGTTTATTTTACCGTTCTCTTAGGCAGGTCAACCTAATACTTTGCTGCCCGAGTCGAGCGTCGTTTGGCAACATGCATATACATTCAGCTTAATACCGACTTAGGTATCCATTACGAACATGGCAACGGTTTCCTATGGCTGTACGCAAGTATACTTCGCCGTTCTAAAACACTAGAAGTTCACACGGGGTGTGCGGGGTGGATGGTTACACGAAGAATCTGCCCTTGGTTACCCAGAATAGGCAGCTAGACGAAATATGAAGACGCAGGAGATACGATATCAGAACGGGCCATGTTGTGGCGTAGGCATATTAGCCTGTTAGCCAAAGGAGGCAGCTCGTCCGAGCCGAGTAGGCAGCAGACCCTCAAGTATCCAGTCAACCATTTTTCCTCCAACACATCTTGCACTCTCTCCAAGAAGCTCACAAAAGAACCAAATTTACGCCATACTATTTATGATCAAGAATGGGAAGCACCCCGCCAACCACCAAATCTCAGGCAGATGCCGACATCGCGAGGCTTCGATCGGAGCGGGGTGTTGAAAACGACGAGCTCCGCGGCTCGGTTGTGGTATCTAGTCTCGATAAGGCTCTGAATATGTGCGTGTGCTATACCCTTGTCAATGCCAAGTCCCAACCAGTGCTGAACTCGTTATAGCCTTTCCAATCAACTCTATCAGACGCCAACACATTTCATTCTTGAGTTGATCCAGAATGCAGACGACAATACATATCCTAGTAGTGTTGAGCCCGCCCTCGTATTGACGCTCTACGAGAGGGACGGCAGAAGATTCTTCCGAGCAGATTGCAATGAAGCTGGCTTCTCATTCAACCAACTGGATGCTCTGATGCGCGTCGGGGAGAGCACTAAACAAGCCGTGCCCACCGCCTCCGGCCAAAGGGGATATATCGGGGAGAAGGGCATAGGATTCAAATCCGTCTTCAAGGTTGCCGATGTTGTCCAGATCGCCAGTGGCTTCTACGAATTCAAGCTCGACCGAAACGGGCCTTTGGGCATGATACTTCCCATTCTTACGCCTTTCCCTCCCGCAGATCGTATATCGGGCCACACCCAGATTCTCCTCCACCTAAAGGATGGGGTCTACAACCATATCCTTGACGATCTGTGGAGTATCGATTCCCAGCTTCTCATCTTCCTCTCAAAATTGAAGCGGATTAAGGTTGTTACCCCGAGACCGACCAAAGCCTATATACTGCACAGGAACTATATGAACCATGCTGTGGACCGGGAAACGGTGTCAATCCAGTCGGAGGGTTCGCACTATGGAGGCGGATACGTCCTGAAGAGGCACGAGTTGCAAAATCTGCCGGCCGATCCTCAAAGAATGGGAGTCACATCGTCCGAGATTATTCTTGCTTTTCCTGTTTCCGCAGGGGATATTCCGAAAATTGCCTCTCAGAATGTGTACTCTTTCCTCCCGATTGGTAGATTCGGGTTTCGGGTAAGTTCCCATGTCTTCTTCCTTCTATTGGGAAGCCAGCGGGTTCATAGAGCTCAACCCCGTCCAACAGTTCCTAATCCATGCCGATTTTCTGCTTGTCGCAAGCAGGGAGAGCCTCGAATATCAGTCGCCATGGAACATTGCCCTTCGCGAAGGCGTTTGCAAAGCTTTCATTGATATAATTCTCCAATTCGCGTCTATTCCAGCGGGCCAGTCCAGAAAGAACTTGTTCTACGAATGGCCCAAGTATATCCTCCGCGATCGAGATCACTTTTCATTCTGGAACGCCCTCAGCCAAAGCATCTTGGACGTTCTACGCACTAAGCAGGTTCTCGAATCGCGGGAGAAGACAGCTGGTTGCCAAATGCCAACCAGCTTACACTACGTCCCCCCTAAGTTTCGGTTTGAAAATAATACGCTCTTCGATATCCCCTCTATCAGAAAGCAGCACCTATCGTTCGGATACGATGAGGTCAGAACCGAGCTTTCTTTAATCGGTGTCCAGACGCTGGACATACACGATTTGTATAACGAATTCCTCCATTGGATCCGGTTTCGGGGAGCGGCGGCAACTAAGGCCCAGCCCACCGCTTGGCATAGACAAGTCGCCGCCGTCTTCTATGGTGCTCCTTGGGAGGTAGAGAAAGGCCTCAAGACTATCCCCATGATTCCCTTGCGAGACGGATCCTGGACTAGCGCTAACACGAACAACCTTTACCTCCCCTCCGACTCTGCAGGGGAGCATATCCCGGCTGGCGTTAACATTCTGATCGTGGATTACGAGGCAGCTAAAGACGAGACGAGAAGGAGATTCTTTAGCTTTCTAGGGATTGAGAAATACGCTCCTCGTGAAGTGTACCTTCTCATTCTTCAACTTCATTCTCGCAGTTCTCCTTCCTTGGTAACCCGCGCCCACGAGGACATCATATCCGACGCAGCTTATCTGTTCAAGCATCGATCCCTCTTTAACGGGAACGGGGCGCCCGACATTGCCTTCCTTGCAAAGAATGGCGCGACATCTTTTCTGTCCAGGGCTGCGATTTACATCATAACCCCAGCCTTCAAATCGGGGCTCGTATCCAAATACAGGAACACGCCTGGTAACCCCTTCTCGGTTCTTGACGATCGGTACGAGACAACAATTTGCTGTGGGGACGGGGAGACGACACGATTATTCTATCAATGGCTCCTGCTGTCCAAAAATGGGTCCTTTTCAGAAAATCCACAGCTTTTTCGTTCAGGGAGGCCTACTGCCGAATGGTATTTCCTTCGCAACGCTGATACGACAGATTTGCTGATAGCCTTGAAACTCTACATGAAACAAAAAGCGGGCCAATTACTTACTATTATACCTGCCATTCGTCTGGCCTTGGACGAGCTTCATGTGCGGTGCATCGATGGGACCATGAGGCCGTTCTGTGGCTTAGCGGTCCCAACGAAGGAGCTCCAACGAGAATGTCCACATCTCCACTTCGCGGACCTGCGAGTGTCGAAATTGGGGGATTTGAAATTCCTTTCGGAGTTCGGCATCCTGGTAGCTCCTACAACAGCTGCTAGGCTACGGGAACTTGAAGCACTTCATACATTGTCTACTGAAAGAGTTGACAGGGAGGCGGCCCATAGGATCTACCGGGCGCTGAACACAGCTTCCGGCGTTGACTTGTCGGCCATCCGGTGAGATTCACATTCTCTTGGTCACGATGCACCGAATTCATCAACTCTAATTAAATTTACAGAACCTCTTTTTCCCGTACACCCCTTGTCTACGTATCCGGACCTATCCCGATGTGGACAAGCCACAGCGCGTGTGTGTGGACTGCGCCGCGTGCTCTACAACAAGTTATCAGACTTGGCGAGCTCTACCCAGACTGCTACTCGCTATTTTATTATGCCTTGTCCGTTAGGCCAGCCGGAATAGGGAACGTTGTCAGAGAGCTATCTGCTCTGTCAAACGGCGGATACTATAATGGCGCTGCAGCCCGTTGCACAGAGCTTCTATTGTTAATGGAAGACTACCTTGCGACTGGACAGGTGCTAGATACGCGCGACGCCGGTATTCTGAAGAGTGCAAGGGTCTTTCCGGTTTATAGGTGGCCCTTGGACGTCGTCGAGCTGCGTTCGTTAGGGGATCAGACACGCTGGTATATCCCGGACACGACGACGCTAAGCACAACCTTTCTCGGCAAAGTCTACCTCCTCGTCTTCCCCGTGAAGGTGGTACGGCGTTTGAGCAATGTGTTCAAGACACTCAATTGCGGGTCTAGGTTTCTCTCCACTGTCGTAGAAGAGTCTGTCGAACCTCGAGGCACTGTTATTCGCGATCTAGCAAAGGAGGACGATCTCAAAGCTCGAATCGGCTTCATCGCAAAGTAGGTATCCCCCCTAGTTCAGGGAAAAACATAGTTCAATTATTCATGCCGATATTGTTTTAGGCTAGCCGCAGCGCGTAGCACAGGATCGGCTAGATCTACCTGGACCATGAATGCATGGTCTGTCCCCTCTCTCACGCTCATCAGGAAGCTACACGGCGTCACAGTGGAAGAAGACGACGAGTTGGTTACGATACAGGAGAAAGATGATAAAATAGATGTTTACTTCCGGGAGGCACGGCCACAGAAACAAAACAGAGTTAACTTCAAACTACAGGGGTATTTCTCTGCCTATTTTGCGATCAGGGCGGAGGATCGCCCGCTCGTCAGTCTTCTTCTGAGCGAGCCCATAGTTGAGCTTTCAGAGATATTGGAGAGTCATGACATATTCTCTCAGGATGAGCTTCACGTTGGTGGACTCTTCGACGCCCAAACCCTAACCACTCTGGACAGTCCCGGTTCGATCGAGCGAAGCGAGAATTTCATCAGCAACGAAGATACAACTGGGTCAGACGGAAGCAGTTCAGGAGAGGGTGAGGAACAGGATGCCACGGACTCTGACGAAGAAGGTAGAGGCTTATTGGCCTCGGTATCGAGCCTCTCTCTTTATCCGCGTACTTTGAGAGAGTTGATTCCATCACATCAGACGAGGGTAGAAAACGTCATTCGCAGAGCAGCTAATTACCGGCTATCGAACTCGCTCGTGGCGGATTCTCACGACCAATCCACATCCGAGGGAGGTGGAGAGGCATCAAGGCCTTCCGTGGACACCGCAACCACGGCCTATTCCCAATCGCCCGGTAGGTATTCTAATAACCAAAGGCCATCACCGGCATCTACGCGATTTCATTCTGGGTCTCTGGGTACCTCGACTCGTCATGGACCGAGGGCGAAAGCCTATATATCGCCCCCACCGTCGCCTGGTCGATCTCAACTTGGGGCCACAGTTCAGCCCAGACCGGTGCAAGATATCCGGTTCCGAGAGATTGGGTTCCTCGGCGAGTCGTTTGTATGCCCCCCTTACTACCATTTCCATACTAAAATTCAAAGTTTTTTGCTAATCGCCAAAGGTCTACCATTTATTGGAGAAGCATGTCGCCGACTGGCACTTTGAGAACTGGACCAGCAAGCTGCGTGTGGAGGAGGGCTTCCCTCGTTTTGCAGAGCGTGAAAAATATTTCTCAGACTTTACTTATAAAGACAGCACCGGGCTTCTCAGGGACATGCTCCGTAGAGCCAATATCCTGCTCAATGCCAGTTGGTCTAACAGCACCACTTACCATCTAGAGGTCAAGTCTACCGTAGGTAACTGCTCCGATGCCTTCTTTGTCAGTCAAAACCAAGTCGACAAGGTGTGTCTCCCTCTCTCTCTCTGAAACTTGACGTTCACTTTGGTCCGTGTTCCTTGTTAATGAGTCAACAGATGCGAGAGTGTGATGGTGACCCGGATAATGCGTTTATTTTGATTCGAGTATTCCATGTGGATAGTGAAGATCCGGGTATAAAGTGGTTCCCGAACCCATGGGGACTTTATCTTGAAAGGGTTCTAGATTTGAGGTCGGTGGAGGGTTACCAGGTCACTGTGGCTGATGCGCCCGAAAGTTAGGACTAACTGTCTAGGTCAAGGCGAGAGAGTCTTTAGAGAAACTCAATTTTTTTTTCCTCTACCAGTTTCAGAATGAAAGCAATCCTCAAGATTTCGAGAATACATCCTTGGGGGGGGCAAGCCGCGTTTCTTGACAAGCCGCGTTGTGCTCTTGCAAAGCATATATCCTCGTAGATTCAAACTCTTCTTTCGTGATTCGGATATGATGTAAAGACCAATTGGCAGTGAATGAGCAATATCTTGGTAGCAAAATCACGAAGGGTTTTGATGAAGAGATCTGTTTGGGCGTCGGTGCTGGTCTGGTGTTCAGAGTCGCACATCCCGGTCGGGCATCCATATTGTATTGTGAATATCTTAGCTACCACAAGACGCCGTTCATATGGCTCAGAAACTAAAGTCAATGACAACTGAAGTTAGAAACAACAGATGGAGGTGACAAGACTCGAAAGAAGCGAGAGGTTGGGGAATGGGAAATGGTGGTAGGTTTAAGAGAGTAAGTTGGGAATCCTCGCCAGCCCTCCTCTTAGATCCTCTTTCATATATAAACCAACAATTTTCGGGAGCTAGTATTACCGAATTGTTTATAAATTCCGATATTCTGGAGATAGACTGCTGTAGCTCGGATAATATATATGCCTTCCACCCGCACGCATGCCGCAGGCCCTTTATTTGCCCTTTCGGCTAACAAGTTCAGCTCAGAAGCGATCCAACTCTTTCTCCGTCTCATAAGAAATCCTATCCACTAACTAAACTTTGCGCTTAAAGCTGATCCTCAAGGCTAACAATAATAGTACTTTCACATTCCATTGGACGAGGCCTAGGCTCGATGCGTTAAGTTCTCACCATGCTGAGTAGAAATTTTGATGTGTTTCAGCCCAGCGAGAATCTCAACTTCTCCGTCTTAGCAACCGTGGCACGATGGGCAGAAACAAGAGCATGGCCAGCTGTGGCAGGGTTTCTGCGTCCATAAACTCTGGTCTCATCATCGATATTTTGTGCGGATCATCGACCGGTAAGGGTCAGCAGCAGCAGTTGTCGCGACGGCTCCAAGCCCGACCGACCATACTGAATCTCCCCATATTAGGGGATTCCGATGCCCATGGTGACTCGCAGCAAAATGGTAGTCCTAATATCCTGCAGTCATCGTGAGAGGTGTATGGCGTGGTGGTTTGGAGCACATTGGTAGCCAAGGTTCATGTTCAGTCCACGAGGGCGATTCAATGCACCGCAGAACTCGAATAACAGCCAGCGATTCCCCTGTTCGCCAACGTGCTTGTGGTGAAACCGCCAAGGATTCTTTAAGCGCCTGCCCCCCGGCCCAAACGGCCCAGGCCGCATGGGTCTCCCGAGGCGGCCAAGATGCAATGTCACTGAAGAGATTCAAGAGGCGCAATAACAATAAATTTCGTCTGGTAGCCCTGGCAGAGCACCCGTCTGAAACCCCAAAATAGCATCATGCGCAGTGATCCTTCTGGTGCAGATCATCCTATCACAAGGCAAATCACAATCCGTCTCCTCGCATTTGCGGGGAGGCCAAACTGAGGGATCGAGCAGGCCGTTCTTAAACACTTCTTTCCCCTCCTTGATTGTTGAAATCCGCTTTATCGTGCTTGCTGCCCTCATGTAAAAATCATCATTGGCTTCTTCCTCGCCATTCGCCTCGATATCGCCCGCCATGGCAAAGGCAGATCTCATAATGCAGTCAGATTCAGACGAAGCGCCCCTTGTGAACCCTACCAAAGTCATCCGGGGAAAATATCATGGGCTGCGGACTTCTGCAGTGCATATTATCCCACTAATTCTTACCTTCTTTATTCTCTTAATCAACTTCCTCCAACTCTTCTGGTTCCCTCCCAGTGGGCTTGACAACGGGAAAACATCCGCGAATACCGTACAAAACTCGTTGCAGCTCGGCGCGAAGCTCTACGAACTCTTTGTCGTCGCCTCTCTAGCGGCCATCACCCTCAAGGTCTTCAAGAGGCAACTCGTCGACAATGGAGTCCCTCTGGGTCTCGTCACGGGTGCGTATCGGGTCGGAGACGTGAAATATCTAACCGATCCGAGATTTTGGAGCGGCTTTGTCACAAACAAGGGACCGCTACTTTTATCCATCCTGATCCTAGTCAATACGCTTCTCTCTGTCCTCGTCGGCCCTGCCTCTGCCATCCTCATCGTACCTGAGTTAGGATGGTTCTCTCTCCCGTCTCCCTTCTCCAAGGTTCAAATGCCCATCTTTCTAGATACCCCCGAAACGCTCTGGCCGCGAGTCCTCAACGAGAGCCTATGGAGCAATGAAACAATCTGCTTGGAAAACAAAGGCACCCTGTTCACCAAGTGCCCCGCCGCCGGCTACTCTGAAATCTTCACCTGGGCTTATGGGTGGCAGCACTCGGGGCTCCCAGACAACGTCACTTTCAAAGATCCCGCTGGCGTGAGCAGTCGTCGGATGAACTTTCACTCTAGTGAGTCGTCGGGGACGTTTACGTCTGTAGTGACGGCTTTGGCTGCCGGAACTGCGGGTCAGTTTCAGAGCTATATTCGTTCACACGACGTCGGAAGCATCTCCTCCACGGAGACATACAGACTGGCTTCGTCCGATTCCTCGATCTACTACGAGCCTTTAGTGAATGCGAAGTGCGACGTGTGGAACATGCGTAATTACGCAAATGCTTCGGAAATACCGCACATGTGGTTTCCTTCTAGTTCACTCAACTGCTTAACAACAGAGGAGGATGACGACTGTCATCGCATGAGAAGTCTGTTTGGAAAATGGAAGATTGGGAAGGCGCTGCTCGACAAGGAGGAGGGAGTTTGGCAATCATTCGATACGGTGACAAGCGAGGATGAGGCGGACTGGCAGGGCAACCCTGTATCGTCTATGATATACACTGCGCGATTACCGTACCTGAAAGACAGCGAGATTGGAGCTCGCATGGTAGCATGCAGCTACATTGCTCATTGGATTCCGACGACTTTGACAGTCGATCCGAGCAATACCGATATCATCGAGAGCAACGTGACCGACTTGAGCGTCTTCGCGTCGGAAGCCGACTGGACGGGTAATTCCAAGCATCCCACGGTTGGGCCTATGATTCAAATCGACAAATCTTGGCTGCGGTACGTGGATCTCGGTTACTTCAAGAAAAATACCACAAATACCACCAGCGGGGCCGCCAGTGAGAAGGGCGATGCGCCAAAGAAGGATATCATGGGCGTCGGGACGCTCGAGATGGCTCTGTTACTGAACTACTTCAACGATACGGGAGAATGGAAGATCTTCGGTCCAGGGAGCAGTCGGTCATCTGAGTCTGATGGCGACCGCGTGGTGCAACTTACACTGGAGAAGTTCACGGGCGCGATCCTCGCCAACGGAATCTCACGTGTTGGACTGATGGTAGAACCCGCGCTCTTCAGGCGAGATGCCAAGAGGAATACGACTTTTTTGGCGAGTCTGCGGGCTCAACAGGGCCCAGGTGCAAAAGACTACGAAATGTTCGAGAACGGCACCGTTGCCGGACCAAACGGTTTCACAATGGACCTTGGCCACTCACCAAGTGAGCACATCGCAGATTCGAGGGCGAGATACGTGGCGTGGGATTTCGAAGCCGAGAGATACGGGTACGGGTTCGGTCTGCCCGGAGGTCCGCGGAACTTTGCTCTGGTAGTCATCTTGGCCTACGTTCTCGTCTTGCTCGCGTATTGCATTTCCGTCGCTTTACGGCAAGTCGCTACTATCGTCACCTGGGATGATTTGCAGGACCTGTTGGTGCTGGCGTGGACGTCGCGGTGTCCCGCTGAACTCGACGGCCAGGGTGTGCAGGTCTCGGACAAGAGCTTGTGGAGGAGACAGGTTTCAGTACGAACGATGCCTTCTGGAAATGTGACGTTGGCGCTTGAAGGTGAGGAAGAGGGATTGTCGAAATTGTCTAAACTGAAGCAGGGAGAGGACTATTGGTAAATGGAGACGCAGATGTAGTCGATGCAGAAGGGTAGATTGGCATTTTTGTGAATATAAACAGGTTCTAAAAGGCATCCCTTTCCAAATGTCGATGTTTAACAACATCAAGCAACACAGAATTCATGATGGTACTTCCGCCCACGGGTCCCGGCATAAGCACTCCCAGGATGGTTCACAAGCTCACTACTCTGATTCCCTTCCCCATCGACGCTCCCCAAGTCATCCAAGACCGGCTTCTTTCGTATCGAATGCGACCCTATCGTAAGGACCTGCAACTGCTGCGCCTTAAAGTGGTGAAAAGCGGCAGAGGGTGGCTGTCTTCGGCCCCTGGGGTAGAAGGGTGTGGTGCCGCCAAGGGCTGTGACTCCGAAAACCTTGACCATAAGAGGGTAGAGTGTTGGGATGCAGGCGCCTATGAGCACGCAGTTTGCTTCGATACTACGGCGTGGTGTTAGTTTTTAGCGATACATTGGCTGTTAACGTGGGATCTGACTGACTTTGTCCAGAGCATAACATCGTTGAGAGCAACTATATACAACTCCCGCGTCAGTTCAGGCTCAAGAGTTGGGAAGGGATGACGCGAAAAGCCGTACATGGAAACTCCTGTCCTCGGAGATGGGTCAAGGTCGTGCACTTATAGATCGCCACGGCGCCGGCACTGCGTGGTTTTAGCCCAATGCATCTCGATTTGAAGAAGCCGCATCATTTCCATACCAATAGCCGAATCCCAGAGAAAACGACAACGCCAGCTTCTTCTTCCAATTCATCGTGAGCTTCGCTAGCACGATGGTCGGGTAGAGGGCAAGATAAAAGTCAAAGAGCACGGAGAGAACTACAAAATCGGTTAACATGTCTTCGGCCCCCAAGGATGAGGAAGACCAGCAGCAGCACTTACCCCCGATAACAAGGCCGTACGTGACGAGAATCCTTCCGTCCCAGCACTTCCCTTTTGCCGCCAGCCATTGCGTCTGTACCGGCGAGCATTGCACAAAGTTGAGAATCAACATGACAATAACACCGAGGCCATAAACGACCGACAGAACCCACATGATGGTTCGATGAAAGGGCCCCGGTTGGAGGGCCTTGACGAGGAGTACGACGACGGCAAATTTTGGGACGGTAAACGAGAGGACGCCGGGGACGAAGGCTATGATGGTGAAGTAGAGGACACGGCCATATTGTGCCTGGGTGAGAGAGCCTACGTGTTTATCGCCGCCGAGGGTGAGGGCGACGGAGACGAATGCGAGATAGAGTAAACTGATTGTCTGAGACTCCCGTTCTTAGACTCGGTTCAAGATCCTGATCATGGTCGAGTACACGCTGGGTCTGGGTCAGGATCTGGGTCTAACACACAATCTAACATACAATCGAGACCAAGCAAAGGTAGTCATCAACGCCGTATCTTCTTATGGATATGGCCCGGCCATAGATCCTAGCGGCAACGAAGAGAAGAGCGAGGCCCGTCGAAGTGGCGGCAATGGTTAGAAAGACGCCAGCCTCGTTTCGAACGTCGTCTTCGACTACGGTTTCGGGCTCCATGATGGCGGTAGAATACAAGGAGAGGCGTAATCAATGAATATTGGTCACGGAATATCAATGTTCAATAATGTTATAGGTTTGGTCAAAGAGGAATGAAAACAGGGAGGATGTTCCACGCGCGAGAGAACGATGAGAGAACGACAGAGTTTCCGCTCCGCATTGAAATCGGCCCATTGGGCTGACTACACGAGATCAAGTTCAACGAGCGAATGGCATACAAGACCAGGAGTCTGGGAGTTGAAAGAGAGAAAGAGGGAGACGACTGGGGCGGGAGGTTTCGAGGAGTAAAGTGTCAAAGGGGATCGTTGGAGCCGCCTGGAAGCTTGGGATCTATCCGTTCATTTATTCCTGTTCTTCTCGGGCTTCAATGTCGTCATATCGATCTCCCTTTCATAGAGTCAATCACAGGAGGGACTACCCCATGATCCCTTGCCCCTTACCCAATCCTTCATTCTCGTTATGCATGTAGATTTGGGAATACCACCCACGAGAACGCCGGGTCGAGCAAAGGTTCTGCGGGTGTTCAGTAATGCCACCCCTTACCCGAGGGTTCAGCTTTGACGTCTACGTAGAAGTAGATGCAAAGTGAGGGCAGCCTACTGCAATCATCAGAAACTCGTTGGAGAAAAGTAAACGTGGATAGTGGAATCCCCTGACTCCTCACCATCGCAGCCCTTCGCCTCGTTCTCGTACGTCGTTCTGATCCCGCCATCTCTCCTCTCAAATCGACCTCTGCTTCAATCTGTCGTTCTGTCGGGCGCACTCCTTCGTAGGTCGACAAGTAGACCATTCTTGTTAAAAGGAAGAAGAAACCCTAATTTTGGTATGGATTCAGGAGAATTCATGCTCTCGAGCTTAAGGGCGATTGACGCTCCTCAGTGTTCGATTCTATTTCGGGCATGCTGGCGATGCCTCCTCGTACATAGATACGGGCAACACAGCGCAGGAAGTCGCCGACGACAGGAACCCAGACTCGGAGACGTGCCCAGACTGCACAGACTCTGTGTCCGTCCTGTGTTGAAGCAGGGTTGTAAGCACCAGGCGATTACAGCAAATCCCACATCAGTCCTGCAAGGCGCTGAGTGAGAGCCCGCGGCTGGATTCTATCTCCTGGCGCAATTGCCTGCATTATATTTTTGACGTACGCAGCCTAACCGTGACGAGAGAAATCGTCTTATCTGCTCCCTCCCTCTCCGGTCCTCCTTGAATGATACGCCCGAATGGAGGGGGGGTCACCGAGAGGGGAGATCTCGACCTCTATTTCGTATATTCTCTTCCCCTGCAGGTGTCCTCCATCATCATGCATACGAGCCGTAGGTCTGATCTCATTCGGTCTGTTCAGTCAGGCCGTCGGGTTCGATTTGTCTCGAGTGGTCCTACTCTAAGGCAGACAGACAAGCCGTTTCAACACCGAGATCGAATACAAGAGAGAGAGAAAGAAAAAAAGAAGAAGAAAGATAATTGTCTTCTTCTATGCCAAGACACAGGGGACGGCCCTAATGACTTAGATGCCCCAAGAGGCAATCAATGCCTTGGCCTCTCTAGCTCCCCCATACAAGACGAGGGTGAGGCGATGGGAAACTGTTTAGATCGAACCGGGTCCTTGGTAGAAAAATGACCAAAATGGCTTGCGCACAATTGGGGTGGGGGGCTATCTGTATTTCGTATTTACTCTTTCTCTGTTTTCTTGGGGGTGTGTTCGGTCCGGCGAGGGCTTCGAGATTTTGTCTTGGGCAATTTCACAGCTCTCGGGGATATGTCCTGCGATTTCGTTTCATGTTGGGCGATCGCTTGGTCTCCAACGGCATCTCATCTTCACCGCAGCTCTTCGCCTTTGCATGAACCGTTTGTAGACCTCATCAATTAAAAACTATATTAATGGAAAAGGGCTCGGTCTGAATCCAAATCATACCTTGCCCTCTGCCAACTAGACGGATATATCCATCCCCATCGAAGTATCGAACATCTTAGAAATGAGAGGACACAAACTCCCAGATCATGCAAACTCTCGCAGAAAAGGAGAAGGAGAAAAAGAGGATATGCCCCAAGAAAAAAGAAAAAAAAAAGAGCCCCAAAGTCTCCATCAAGTCTTGTGACAGCGACCTACACAGACCATGAAATGCAAACGGTATCTCCTCCAAATATATATGTACACAATCTTCTTCCTCCTCACCCAAGATAACAAAGGGAAAATGACAACACACATCAACTACCTATACTGCTCAGCGGGCATCTCATATACATTCGACACCGGCCCGCTCGAGTACCCCATAACCGGCCTCCCATCCGCCTCCGCAGCCGTGGGAAACCTCGGCAGCGCATCCTCCCCGCTCAACTCGGCGCCATACGGCCTCCTCCCCTCGACGCCCAACTCGGCGGCACCATACGCAGGCGCGGGAGTAGCCGAAGGCGGCGACACGTAACCGCCGCCACTTCCGACGGGCGACTTGCGCGGATGTTCGGGCGTACGACTATCTCTGCTCGCGAGGGCAGCTGCAGCTCCAGCGCCGCCGAGGCCGGGGCTGGGACCGACGGGGATTTCGCTCATGCCGGCACCGAGGCCGTCGTCGACCACATGGGGCTTGAGCTTGTGCTGCTTGTACAGGTATGTCGCGATGCCGCCGATGATGAGGAGGGCGCCCACGCCGACGCCTACACCGATGCCAGCCTTTGCGCCGGTGGAAAGACCGCCGGAGTCGGAGGTGTTGGTGTTGCCGTTGCCACTGCCGCTGGGAGATCCGCCGTTGTTGTCGCCGTTGCCAATGTTGGAGCCGTCGGGGACGGTACCGACGGTTTGAGCTGGGCCGGTGGTGACGGTGGTTGCCTTGATGACAATGGTGGATGTGATTGTGACGGTGGTCTTGGCGTTCGCGTAGCTTGTCGAGGTGATGACCGAGGTCGAGTGTGACTCGGACGTGGTCGTGGAAAGAACGGTACTAGTAACGGTGTTGAAAACAGTCGTGACACCATCAGCAGCGACGGTGACGGTCACGAAAATCGTCTCCCTCTTCACCAAATGCACAAGCCCCACCCTCCTCAACAACTCCAACCCATCGCCGCCCCTGAATCCCCCAGCAGGCGGCGTAATCTGCGCCTCGGCCGCATCGCCCGTGTTCACAGGCACATGAAGCGCCGGCGTAGCCTCGGCAGGAGCAGCGGCGAGGTTGATGTGGCGCTTCGCGGCCAAGGTGGAAGTGACGTAGACGGTGCTCGTGGCGGTCTCGACGTCGGACTTGGTGACTACCTCGGTGGAGATGTCGGTGACAGTGACGACGATGGTGGTGAAGACGGTGCGGAAGACGGTGGTCTCGGATGTTACGGTGCTGTCGCTCCGGTCGGTGACGGTGACGGTGGAGGTCACGTCGGGTTCGCTGTTGTCGGAGGGTTGAGGCGAGGAGGATTGTTGTTGGCGGGGGAGGTTGAGGGCGGAGGCAGCGGCGAGGAGTGCCGTCAGGGCGGCGGGCACCGAGAGGCGCATTGCTTCTGGTTCCTCCTTGAGGGGTTTTGTTTCTTTGGTTGCAACCCCCTATGTCGTCCCAAATGTACTGGGGTTTTCGGTTCGGCGCTCTCACCCAAGGTGCGGTGGGCGCTTGTTCATTTGTCGACCCGAGCTTCCGCAAATGCACGAAATCTGGTGTGAAAAGGAGAAGAAATGGGAAAGAGAGAGAAGACTCAGAAGAGAAGAAGGAGGGGGGTGAGAAGGGAGAGCGCGGTGAGAGGCGGAAAAGAAAAACCCCCGAATAGTTCTACGAATGTAGACTAGGACAGCTCCACAAATGCACAATGGGGGATGGGCTTGACAGGGATTGTCTTGACGCCCGATACGGTCGATATAATTTTGGAGCTCTCTCAGTGCTTTCTCTCCTGGGGTAAGTGAAAAGATGTTTGAAAAGATATTGATGGAAGGGTTTAAAAATGGAAGAGTCGTGAGGGAATTGCTCTGATTGCTTTTTTCTTTTCGATTTTTTTTTCTCTTCTTTTTCTGTGACCGAGGCCCAAGAAACACGAGAACAGCCCACGAGCTGGACCCTTTTTTAGTCCCGTTTGTTTCTCATGCTGGACCCCATATTGTGGATGGCATCGGAGGCCAACCACGCCCAAGGACAGGACGAGCAATGGCAGTTTCTCACCATTCCATTAGCTGCGACTGCCGCTACTCGCTAGCAAGCGACCTACTTTCCTAGTGTAAGTTTAGCTGTGCCTTCGGTGTCATGCGTGCGGTGGATCCCGGCACAGAGAGAGAAGGCGCTAGCCCCCTGATGATGCTGTGCTTTTCCATTTTCTTGGGAAGGGATTTTCGGGCTTGTACGAAGTACTTTTTAGTGTAGATTAATACGGCGTGACGTACGTGGCCGTGAGCAACTTCCTCCTTCGTATGTTTTCTATGCATGCTGGCTGCTCCTGCCCTCTTTCTTCTGGTCGAGGTACGAATTGCACCGGCACCAACGAGAGCTGCAGCAGGAGCAGGTGGGCATGACTGTAGCTGGAGTGCATGTATCTCGCTACCTGCAGAAGGGCCTGGAGTACGAAGTACATCGGCGCACGATGTCAAACAAGACGTTTGTTGCTCTCAGTCGAGGGTCTCTCTGAAGATGGAGCATGTTACGAAGTATACTCCACTACATACGAAGTACGATCAATAAAAGAGCGGTTTGTTGCTTTTGGTGATGCCATCTACGACTTCGTATGGATCTTGATGGTGTCCGTGGCTCCCGAGAGATGGCTCAGGTATATGTACTCCTGTGTCCCGCAAACTTTTATAGCACTAAAAGTACTGTTACTGCCATTCTGGCTGGGTCAATGAAGTCCTCATTTGTACACCGCGCTATGGACATATCAACACCACTAGTGGTCCAGTCGTCGCAGGGACCGCTGCACAGCCCCCGTTAGAAAGAATGGAGTCTCAGGAGAGACATTGATTTAGTCAATGCAACTGGCAACCAGTCCCAATATGGATCCAGGACTTGTTCTTCAGACCCGATCCAACTGTTGCAAATGTTGTTGAAGAGTCAGAGGGGGGTCCCAAGGAGCAGGAGGAAACAGCATCGGGCCTGGAAATGCGACGAGGATCCTGACGTCAGATGCGTTTTCCTGTCAGGCCTGCTGAAGCCAAGTCCTGAAGCAGAGTCTGGCCCTGGCCTGGCCTGGCCTGGCCTGGTCTTCTCTGGCGTTCCTCGTTATCAATTGATGGAGCTGGTGAGGGACCCAAAAGTGCATTCCTCATCCACGCAGGTGCAATGTACTTGTACACACATCTGCAGCTTGGTGCGACACAGCTCAGTCTATCACGGAAGAAGATTATATTGACTGCAGGCGCAACCTTCTGAACCGTCAGCGCAAGACATCACATGCTCGCATACCTGCAGCTTCCTTCCGATTTCGACCTTCAGCCGCAAAAAGAAAAGAAACGGCATCTCCTTGTCCCATGAAGCTCTGGCTGTCCCGTCTGTCGTAATCTTCGCAGTCATCGTCCCTGTCCTACGAGTGAAACATTGATTCTGAATCTGAATCCCGCCCAATCCGCACGCGCAAAGCTCATCGAGCGTCTTCGGTGCCAACGAAGGACACCCAGATCCCAACCTCGTCCTGCCCCCCCCCCCCCCGAGATGTCGAATGAGTAAATTCAACATCCAATCCCTCGAGGTACAGATTGATACAGCCTCTAGCGCCTTACGGCCGAGTCCTATGCACCAGCATGTTCTTGACTCATACGAAGTACTCCCCAAGGCGGAATAGTCCGTTCCCCGAATGTGAGCCAAGACGCGCCCGTTCCGTCATGGAGGGGAAGAAGCTCCTGTTTATCATCTGAAGAGTGTATCCGAAACTGACCTTCACGATCTTATCCCATTTTCGTCAAAAGCTGCCCTCTCCAGTTCGAAGCCCTCCAATCGACGTATCACACATGCACCACCGTCCAGAAAGAAGGAGCAGAAGAAAAAGAAGAAGAAAATAAGGAAAATAAAAAGGCAAGAAAATTGGTAAGAAAAGCGAGAGCACGAAAACGTTGCACTCCATCACACCTCCAACACGACCCATGGCGTCCAAGCCCATCCCATCTGGGCTTAGACAACAGCCACCATCGATTCTTCCCATCTCCCTCGCCTCCCCCGCCAGAACGAGGCTGGCTGGCTTAAACGCCTGCAGTTGTTGGGACTGTAGCATTCGCTTTTCAGCTATTAAGCTTAACTCTATTTAATCCCGCAGCCCAAATTGGCGTGGGTTCCATTGCATGTCTCCTCGTCGAGGGGGGTCCATCTGTGAAGTCTGTAATATTGTAAATGCAGTCTACAAAAGTAAAATGGTGATAGTCACGATAATCTTAGGCCGTTTGATGCTTTCTAGTCTAGCAGTGGTCAATTTATGGGAGACCCTTTTATTATTGATCATCAGATCTTTACCCTTGGCACATCTAATCTAGCTAATTCTGGGTGAAGGGCATCCGGGCATGGCACTCGCCTCCCCTAGTCGAAGCACGCCGCAAATTGGCAACATTGTCTAATACTCTGAACTGCTAACCTTCACTTTGTCCAAGTTTCGGGAAATTCCACAATCGGAAGATATCCGTAGATCTTCGTATTAGTGGAAAAGGAAAAGAGAGGAAATAAAGAGAGTAACACAACCTCAACCGGAGCTTATCGGCCGAAGCACCACTTTCATTCTCGATATTCTCCGACGCGAAATGCGGGGAGAACATCTCCGCTCGCATCTCTCGAATGTTTTTTATTTTTCCATACCTCCCGTCCTGCCGGGGGAGTTAAAGAGACGGTTGAATGTTGCGATGTGCGGTCTTGTTTCGGATGTCGATCTTTGATTTTTAGATATGAATATCCGTTCTCTCTTGCTCGATGGATTATGGCCCGTCAACATGATCAAGATAAAAGTAGCAATAAACCATCAAACTCTCACCTCATAAAACGGAACCAACGAAACATCCACAGCATCAAAATCCTCAAAAACGACACTCAGGCATCATCCTCCTACATTCTGCCCATGAACTCGGCGAACACCCTCAAACATTTCAACTCCCACCGGCCCCACGCCGGCCCCACGCACCTCTTTCCCCCCCGACGATCCCACGTTTCGGACCTCCTACATTAAAACAATATCCTCTCTCCCATATTTTTTTGCCAGTTCAGAGAAAGAAAAGTTAGGAAAGGGAACCCTTTGTCTGGGCCTCTGCCGAAAAGTGCCGGAATGGCGGGATCTATGGGTTCCCCGTTTTCCTCGTCTTCCTCTCTTGGTGGATTCTGGCCCGTGGTCTAGACTCGTTGGCTTGAGCGTATGGTTCGTTTCGGAGAGTTTTGACATCGATTGATGCTGAGGTGGGTTGTAATAGCTCTGGTTTCCATGTAGCCTTTCCCCACTGTCAGTCGGTGTCCATGTCTGTGTCGTTGAACCTGTAGAGTCCCGCAAGATTTGGATATTCTTTACATCCAGCATCGAGTTACAACCTCCCATCAGACCCATCATCACTTCGATCAGCAGAAACTTTCCCCGAATCACATCCTAGAGAGGCAAAACAGCACTCGGGCTCATTCGAACTCGTCTAATAGATATTTCATAAGAAGAAGTCTTCGCTAGATACATGGATATACTCAAGCCCCCGCAAAGAACGCCCTCGAACATATCCCCGCCTCCTCTCAGCCCACTCCAAAATATCTACCGCGCTCTTTCCAAAGGCGTCTCCCGGTGCTCTCCTTTATATGACAAGTTTTGTTTTTACTTTCTTTCATTCTTCCTCTCTCCGAGACAACTACTTGCCGCACTCCTCTCCGTTACTAGGAAATCCCAGAGGAGACTCTAACACTGGACCGCAAGACTCCATTCCCACCTCATCAATACTGTTCCCTCTCGAAATAATAGAAAAGACTAATAGGCTCCTCAAGAGCCTAACAATCTTCCGCTGTCTCAGGGCCTCCCAAAAGAAAATAGAAAAAGAAAAAGTAACCACTGTTTGGTGTCGGATATATACTGGTATGCGCACAAGGGGGGATTTGTATAGGGGACCTCAGGACGAGGTCCCATCTTAATGCAAGACGAAATCAAAACGCAAAAGAGAACCGAATCGAGCGAGGGAGGAAAAAAAAGATAAATGACTATATAATATCGCACCAAGAAGAGAAGAGTAACATTGATGGGAATCCCAGCTTCTCCGGTACTGCTTCGTAATTCTCGTGGTGGGTGGGAATCCAAGGACAAAATGAGGTTTCAAGAGACGTGCCACGAGACACATAGGGCGGACGATAACGAGACACACGAAGCTGAAAACCGGTGGGTGACGCCGGGTCGGGTTTGCCTTTCTGTTGGCGTCTAAAAGTTTTCCTTGCCCCAAACAAAAGAGAATCTAAAACTGTGGTTAGTTTCTGTGTGCAATAAGAACAAATGGCACATAAGTTCCGAGCAGACTTACCCAGGCTCGCTGTACTTGTTGCAGAAAATATGCAGCACGCTGCCCAAGCCCTTGGGACCGCAGAAGAACACACCAGCCTCAGCAGGCGAGTGCAGCTTGCGGATGCCCCTGAAGATCATGTCCCAGTTAGGCCTTCCAAAGTTGGTGGGCGAGCGGAGACCGGTGATCGTGTCCTTGTCGGCGTTGGCATCGTTAATCATAATGTTCGTGGCGTCGTCCGCCTTAATCTTTGCCGTGAGATACGTGTGGATCTCGATCCTGTTGTCGACGTCCTGCGCCTCGATGGCGAGCAGGAGAGACCTGAACCACTCGAACGAGCCAAAGTCTCGGCAAATCCAGAAGAAGTAGACCTTGCTGAGCCGGGTTCGCTTCTTGGGGTAGTTCATCCGGTACCAGATCGACTTGAGAATCGACGCGAAGGGTGTGACGCCGATACCCGCGCCGACGAGGACCGAAATCTCGTACTTGAACACATCCTCGGAGGCCGAACCGAAAGGTCCATCGACGTAGACCCGGGGGAGAACTCGTCGGAGCGCGGGGTCGACGTCGGAGTTCGCGCCATCGACACCAACGACTTGACTGGTGTCCTTCTTATCACCGCCGCCGCCCCTCTTTTCAAACTCGCAACCCAGAGTCTGGGCGAGGGTCCTGGTGAAGTCACCAACGATACGCATGTGGATCGAAATGTAGTCCTCCTCGGGAGCGCTGGTGAGCGTGAAGGGATGGTACTGCCACAAAGACACGGCGGGGCAGCACAAGAAGATGTACTGGCCAGCGCGGGTCTTGGTGTGCTCTTTCTTGATCTGGATCTCGCACACATTGCTGGGGTGCTGGATGACCTTGGAAATGTATGTCTTGTGCTTGCCCCTAACCTCGCGGGCAATTCGCTCGGCAAGATAGGCGAAGCCTCCGTACATCCAGTACTGCCAGAAGACACCGACAGCCGAGGCTCCGGTGGCGGTACAGAAAGGAGCGAAATCGGGCTGGATCATGCAGAACGCACCGTGGATGGACCAGAAGAAGAAGAAAATGATAAACATGTGATGGGTGTACCAGAATCGCTCGTAGTTGGCACGGCGGGGCTTCTCGACCGAGGTGAAGACCATGCCCATGAGGGCCACCAACATGACGTATCCAGTCCAGCCGGGACCGGAGACGAGGTTAGCAACCAAGAAACCGTAGACGCCGAGGTTGTTCTGGGCGGCGGCTTGGCCCAAGTTGTTCCAATGAGCAATGGTGTGCACCCACGACCAGAAAACAATCGACCAGGCGGTGACCTTGTGGAAGGTGATGTTCTTGTCGAACTGGATGATGCCGTTGAGCGGCGTCTGACGCGCAAGCGAGATGAGCGTCCTGCACACGGGGAAGAGGACGAGAGCAACATCGAGATGCAGGACGAGGGCGGCCGATCGAGCAATCATGAATGTCGGGCCAAATGTGTCTCGCGCTATTTGCAAGTTGTCCTTGACGCCGTAGTTGACGAACGCAAAGGCGAAGACTAACATGTGGAGGAGCGCGAAAACGAAGACGAATCTGTGCCAGGGTTGTCAGCGTAAAATGCTCCCCACGAGAGCACTCCATCTCCATTGCTCGGTAAAAGAAGAATAAACTCCTCGGAGCAATCCAGCACACAAGGGGAGGAAGAAAACCTACACTCTCCTGTAACCTTCGTTCACCATCCACCTATCAAACTTCTCTTTCGCCGACAGCTCCTTCTGCCTCTCCTGGGTCATCTCACCCGACAACAACATCCGCGTTAAGGGCGTCCATCGTGACCGTTCTGACTGGCCCTTGTAATCCTGAGCGTAGTAGTCCATCTTAGGCTACCAGGAGGTTTGATGTAGACCGAATTTGCGACCGCCAGTTGGTTTCGAATCCGTCGAATATTCTTTTCCCCCTTGGATCCTGTCCTTTATCTCTCTCTGGGATCCCCAACGTCTCTCAATCGAATCTCTATCGGGTATCCAACCAATTGTATATTAAAAGTCCGCAAGCCAGTGCTGAGAGTCGAAAACAAAGAAAAATAAAGAACGGAACGCGTTATTCAGAGCCTGCTGAAGGGGCAAAGCGAATAATTCATCGAGAAGAAGGCGAAGGGTCGAAATGGAGAAAACGGTTCCGCCTCCCTCGAATCTGTTGTTCTCTCTCCTCCGCTCCTCGTTTCGCCGGGCAAGATCGGATTCCTGTTCTCGACGTTGAATTTAACTGTAAAGTGGGAGAATACACCCGCTTGTTAGCCTGCACTGTCTCGCCTTCGGACAGCGACAGAGACAGAAAGGGACACAGTGAACAACGGATGACGAAGAAGAACAAGAAACAAGAAAAGAAGAAAAAAGAGGTTGAAAAAGAAGAGAATTGGTGTAGGTACGCAGACCGTGGGTTGGGAGAGAGGGGAGAAAGGAGAAAAGGGAGAGTGTGGTGGGAAGGGAAGGAGATTTTGGTACAAACTGGCAAAGAGCCGGACCTGCCAAGATGTATGAGTGTGAATCCTGGGAAGATCATACCTTTGCTCAAATGCCCACTGTATTCAGAGGTCGAGATACGGGAGAGGGGTGGATCAAGTGTACCAGAATCGAGGCCAAGAGATAATGCGGGCCTCGCGAAGAGGCGTACCTTGATGGGGGAATAAGCAAGGGGTAAGGCGAATAGAATGGCGGCAAATGTATGGGGATCCGGGGTCCTGAGACGACCGGCGGGTACTTGGATGCTCTAACAGACTCTACAAGTCTCAGATTCCGTCGAGAGGCTCTTGCAAAGTGGGCTAGGGGGGGTCGATTCAGTCTGTTCTTGCTAGGGGGCGTAACAGCGCACAGTCAGCGCCGGGGGGTTCTGGGAGATCAAAGGATGGCCTGAAGATGTACCACTGCTACGGTAGGTTCAGCCAATAGTGACTTGCAACCCCTTGCAGAAGTTGTATCGTCAGAGCAGGGTGGAGCTTGACAATGGGTGACTGGGATCTCTGCCTCCAATTCTCAGTCCAAACAATTGAACACTTGAAGCGAAGAGACCCGCCATCGATCGAGGTCTAGACTCGAACTCGTCTCGATTGTTTCGCTGACTGTCGAGTGTGTGGAAGGGAACTGCGACGAGGGCCATTCCGCTGGTGTTACACGGACGAAGCTGCGAGGGAGAGAGGACTGTGGGAGGTGTGGGAGCCCGATTTGCCATCCCTTCTCTCGAGATCAGTTCATGATCGCAGCTATTGGCCTGCGAGCACCCTTCGAATGGGCCCACATCGAAACAGTTGACGCCGAGGAGAATGGAGGCGTCGTGGTTTTGTCGAAGCTACTGGACAGCCATTGACCATTCTTAAACTCGTAACACTCCCCTCGCTCGATTGGGATATTTTACCCCCAGCGCTAAAGTTCAAAATGGACTTTATTTGCTCTTGCAAAATCCAAGCAATGGCAGTTCCTTCCTATTCTTAATTCTTCATACTGCCCATGGGCGTCACGCCGGTGTTGAAGATGGAAGTCGCGACCCCACAGGCACTATTGTCAGGGGCCAAACCGTGCTAAAGGGCAAGTGCCGCTCGTTCCCAGTGGGTCGAGGGTCCACCAGCACAAGCCAAAATGCCCGGCTCTCACCTTCCATCCAAGAGAGAATGGGGAGTAGGGACTTCTAGAACTGAACCTACGAAATGGCTGGATTACGCGATGCTTTTTGTCCGTCAGAGTACGATGATGCTTTTTCCTCGGTCGGTCTGCAAGGGATCTGGAAGCATCAAATAAACAGTGAGCGAGAGCAATCGCTGGGTAAATTCACTGGAGAATTTCCGCCTGCAAATCTCTAGATCTGATCTTGGCGCCGGGGTCGCTTCCAACGCGCTGATTGGCTGGTTACGCCGGGAGGACGCTGTCGGAACCAGCCCATGTGCGTCACAGACTGTTTCGTCAGGGGTTCTGATACAGGTCTGAGGGACGGATCCACTCCATCCTCAATTCATCAACTCAAGCCGGGCAACGTTCAAAGTCCGCGGGGACATGACGAACAGACCTCGAGAGATGTTCTTTCGATTACTAAATCAGCGGCTCTTGAGCATCTGGAAATGGACAAGATGTGATGTTCTTTGATCGAATACGAAGGACAGGACGCGCACACCTTTACTAATTCATCCACGATGCTGATTGTTCAGTCGCGTCGAGACTCACCAGGCTCCATCACATCGAACTGAAGTGCAACCACGATCCACTTCCATGAGCCTCCTTGCTTTTCGGCGCTTTGGCTCTCCACGCCCCCATCGTTCGCAAACACGACCTTTCCTGTCCTGCGAACATCTTGCCATTTCCTCGTCCCTTGCCTGCTTCTCTGGGAGTCATCCTCCCTGAGAGATGGAGTTCCAAGATGCCGACTTCCATGATCAAGAAAAGACAGAAAACCTTCCCAATATAGCCTTTTTTTTTTATTTTTTATTTTTTTTTTATTTTTTTTTTTTTTCTTTACGTAGAGTCTAGACCAACTCAAACCCGATTCAAGCCATCTCAAGCATTCGACCTCCCACCACGGGAGACCGATCGCCCTCGCAGCCCGCCCTCAACCCTCCAAGTCCACTTATTCCACTCTGTTACCCTCCCACCATCCTCGTGCTTCGTACGCACTCTGACTTACAGCATAAGCCCCCACCCCTTTTCTCCTCTCCCTGTGGCGATCAGAGTGTGCAGAGATGCAACGTCAGTGCGTTTCCTCTTTAAAATAGATCCACCTCTCCGTAACGGGGAAAAAAAAAAACGAAAGGGAGGGTCAAGGTCCACCGCCGTCCTTGCTCCCTCCTCGTCCTACTCGGCATGTTTACGCGAGGATTCCTTTTCACCTTGACCTTCGACATACTTCGTAGAAGTTCTCTTCGCTCATGTTACTAGTCAAACCCGATCAATACCTCCCTGAAGCCGTTTCTTCTAGTTTCGTTCGCAAGATATTCCTACTCGGCGAAGATTCACGATTGCTTATTCATCATCGGATGGCCAAGATTTCGCTAACAAGATTCCCCCCTCCGATAATTGCTACGAGCCTGCATTATTGAATTTACGGGACAATCCCAGCACGTGATGACATCATCATCGAGCATCCACATCGCACCTTGGACGTGAGCGACCCTTTGATATGACTCGGTATCTTCCAGAAGGGAAAAATATGGAATTGATAATCAATGTATACCTTTTATTTTCAAGATGGGTTTCCAGTAGATTCGATATGAAGACCAGAATTGTAGTACATTGTCAGCCTTGTTGTCACTTTGCTTCCGAGTCACGGATATCTCCTCGCGGCTAGCCCGGTGGCGGATCGAATCTTGCCTCCATCACCCTTTCCACCGAGTCACAGGTGCTGACAACAAAAAGTAGTTTACACCGTGGGCGGAAACAAGAATGGAGTCATCTCTCGGAAAACCAAGTGCAAATTCGAGTGGGGGGAGAATACGGGGAGCTGCGGATAACACCACGCCCGTAGGCCGGACGAGATTAGAATGATACCTACGATCTCCATGACGGCATCCTAGACGTCTCTCCGTAGAATCTACCGGGCAAGCATCACAACGAACGGATCCAAGGCAAGTAAAAAGTCACCACGTAAAATATGTCATTCTGTAAAAAACGATATGTTCCGATTGTAGGAGTAGAGCAAAAGCACGACTTGACTCCGCGATCCATACCCATCCGGCCAGAAGAGCAGGAAAAAGAAAAACAAGCCAACAAAGAATGCGCTGTGATGCGGTGCAATCTGCCAAAAACAAGAAAAAAAAAGAAACGAGAGAAAGAAAAGACAAGAAACATCAAAGGGACAGCCCGTAGATTAGCTCCCCTGATGACATCTTTCTTTCATTCCTCCTTTCGCGCTTCGCTCTATTTTTTTTCCCTTGGATTTTTTTCTTCCATCCTTTTCCCGTTCTAGGTCCTCATCCATTCCCATTCTTTGTCTCCTCTCAGTCGGGTATCCCATGCTCGCTGCGAGGATATATTGGCTGGCGGGTAGCAGAGACTACAAATGTACCGATACCATGCAGACAAAGGAAGAAAGGGAACACGAGGGAGTAAGAATCTAGAGAAACACGGAAACCGAGCAAGGGAAATAAAACCAAACCAGGAAAAAGAAAAAAAGCAGAGGAAAACAACAACAAGGGAACCACCAAATCATGAATTTATGATGAGGCCAAAGAAAAAGAACCACGGCCAGGATAATTAGAATTTGCGCGTATTGCCCACCACCAACTATCTGCACCATCATCCATCGTCATTCATATACCACATCACCGTCGGCCATCCCAATTAAACTGCGTACTTGCGAGTCCATTCCCTAGCTGTAGCCTCATACCGGGCTCGATCCGTCTTGTACACGTGGGCGATCTCGGGAACCAGCGGGTCGTCGGGGTTGGGGTCGGTGAGCATAGAACAAATCGAAAGGAGCACTACGAAGCATTGCGTTAGTTAGGGTTGGCCTAATATGGGAGAGGGTTGACGAGGGAGCGAGACGACGGGGGAGGCTTACCCTTCGAGATGGTCAACGCTGGACTCCACTGGTCTCGCAGAATGTCGAGGCAGATGCTGCCGTTGGAGTTGATATTGGGGTGGTAGATGCGGGTGGTGAAGTTGACCTTGGGAGGCTTGAAGGGGTAGTCGGTAGGGAAGTGAATGGCTAGGAAGAAGACACCACCAGAGTAGGGAGAGTCACCCTATGAAAGTTGTCCATGTTAGCATACATACTTTTGATGGCCGGTGAGCAATGCCTAAGAGGAGCAGCAGCCGGGACAGGAGCACGAGCCCGTAGCGCACCCGCTCACATGCGTGGCATGTGGAAAGGGAGGGAGGTAACGGGATATTTCTCGCAACCGACAAGGAAGGAGGCGAACTTACAGGTCCCATAATAGTCGCTTGCCAGTGGAACTATTCAACATACAACACAGTCAGTCATATCAGTCACATTAATCACCTCCTCACGGTGCAAATATTTGCGGTCTTGTGCCCAATGTCCCATCCGGGGTTTTCCATCAAGGGCCCATGGCGGGGTAGACGTCGTCGACAAGGAGGAAGGGGTTTCGCGTACAAGATCTTCGCCAACGGGACCAGCAGAACAAGACGAGGGCGGGTCACTACAAGAGACAAACAAGTCAGCCAAAAACCCATTTCCAATAATTTAAATAAGCCCTCTCGCCCACGATGCTGCCGAGCAGGAGATGCGCCTCGACGAGGGATGTGGTTTAACCCCGCTTCACCGCCCCACCCAATGATTTTGGGCCGAGATGGACAGCGAATGCGGCAATGATATCCCACATTCCAGAGGAGGGAGGGAGGGCGAGAGGGAGGAAAGGAGGGATAGAAAGAAACTTACCGGCCCAAGTCGGTGAGCTCCTTGTTAATTCTCTTAAGAGCCATTGTTGTTTGATGGATGAGGGGTATCTGAAAGAGCGGGAGAAGATGCCTGCTGTTCGACGGGATTTCGCAGATTCGTTAGCGGGTTTTTGGCTTGTTGCCTTTTTCTCAGGGCGGGGTCAGCCGAAAGAAGACGCAAGTAGGAATGGAAACGCCGAGAGAGAGAAGAAAGAGAATGATAAATATTTGGGGTATCGAACAAGTCAAAAAAGGAAAAAAGTCGTCGACAGCGGTTTAAGGCTCTCTTTTACGTACACAAGGGAATATGTCGGGGAGAAAGAGGATTCGAGTCGAGATTTGTGGTGGTTGTTTCCAGGTGGGATCGGTCAAAAGTAAGGGAGAGAAGGTGGGGTGTTGCAGGAGCGGGAGGAAAATTTTGTACTTTCGTAGGGTCGTCGAGGAAAATAGAAAATCCGAGCACTGTAAGGCGGAAAGTTCGGGCACGAACTGGTCAGCAATCGATAGTGGCTTGGAAATGGATATAGGGCTGCGCTGTAAAAGGGGGGCGAGAGAGGTGGATAGAGAGGTAGAGAGGTAGATGGTAAGATTAGATGGACAGAGGGAGGCGATATTGATCATTACCTGAGGTTGTGAGGCACACGAGGTGGGAGTGAGAGCGGGAGGGTTTGTATGGGCTAAGTCGAGTGGTTGATGTCACGAAAAAGGGATGGAAGAGAAATGGAGATTAATTGGATGGAGGGGGGAGAGAAATAGCGGGAAAGGAGTAGAAACGCCTGGCGATGGAATGGCAACATTCAAATGGGAATGGACAACACACTTTAGGCCAGGCCCAATGGAGCAACAACAACAAAGGCAGTGTAGCTGGGGCGATTCACAGAGAGATTGAGGGGCATAGCGACTTGACGCTGGCTTGGAACAGCAACGTTGAACGAGATTGAGAGGGACAATGAGGGGCTGACAAACTGCCCAGGCGGGGTGGGCACTGGGCACTAAGGGTACCATTGTACACTACAGTTGTACCAAGTACACGGCAGTCTCAGCGCAGCACATGGCAGGGCATCACCGCCCGCCATCCACTGAAACGCCCACTATTATGCCTGCCACCATGCAGTTATAGTGGTCCATCTCGGGCTTGGGCTGACCAGCCAGTCGGGCTTTACAGCACACTACAAGTTAGATACCTGGTACATGTGCGAAATACTTGCAACAAAGTGGATGCGTCATTCCTGCCAACCATCATGCGTCGTCCCTGACACAGCGCCTGGACTGTTTTCGCTCCAGTGGAGGCGCAGCTTGAACTGCCTTCATGCCAGCGGTTCCCAGCGCTGAAGCTCCACTGAAGCACTCTCGAGTAACGACGTCACTCGCAGACATGGATACATTGGCGCTAACATAACCTAAAGTTCTGCGCTCGCCATCCTGTTAAAGACAGTTGAAGTGCCATCTGCCGGTGACTTGACGATTCACATCAAACCAGGCTCGCTTCAGGCGTTTCGCCCGTTTCGCCCATTCTCGAATCGATCCAGTCTGATCTGATGCAATTCTTCCATTTCGGACAGGCTACGGATCAATGATCGCTCACAAGTCACCGCCACAGAACCTGGATCCAACATTCCACTCCTGGCGCTTAAACATCATGCAGCCCATTTTCAGACCTGCTTCTAAGCGCTGAATCAGATACACCCAGATTTCGGCAACGAATTCGAATCCAATGCCCTCTCAGCCTTACAACTCGAACCGAAATTTCGCCACCAAGGATCAGGTTCCCCCAGATTGGGTTTCCCTGAGCCCATCAGTCGAAAGACAAACAGTCGACCGCTGAAAGTAACCCCCTTGGAAGAGAGCGCCTTTTATTGTTTCCAGATGCCCATCCAGGTAAGGCCAGCCAGGTCATTTGTGGGGAATCGACAGGACCGCAAATTGCCTCTCGCCCAATGAAGCGCCGGATCCTCTGGACGGAGTTGTCCGAGCGAACCGACGAGATGACGTCGTCGAAAAGCCCTGGTTTCGATTTTTGGATTTTGGGGACCACTGAGAAGCCCCGTCATGGTCACGATCAAAGTTTGTTACAGAGTTGAGCGGGTCGCTCGGCATGGCCTTTTTGCTTGATTGCTTGGTATGTCATTATCTACCCTATACTACGCCGCCCTTGGGCATGTATTCAATACAAATGGAATAAATAGAGTTTTTGGTATATGTTTATAGGGATATGTTTTATCGGGCGAGATCCTGGAGTTGCCCGAGTTCGGAGGACGGTCGGTCGGCTTTTAAACGAAGGCCTGGACGCCGGTGATGGCCCTACCCAAAATCAAAGCTGTTGTTCGAGAGAGAATTAGCTTACCAAAATCCAAAGAAATCAATCAAAAAATATATACGAGGGTTGCACTTACCGTGAATATCGCTCTGTCCCTCGTACGTCTGCGTGACGTACAAGTTCGCGACGTGCCTTCCAATCATGTACTCGTCGCTGACAGCGTTTCCACCAAAGATCTCCTGAAGCACACGAGCATTGTGAAGCGCCCGATCGCAGTTCTGCCTCTTAACCATGCTGATCATCTCGGGGGTAGCGAGGCCCTGGTCCTTTAGACGACCGACCTGGATAGCCGCAACGGTGCCGTACGCCGCGTCGGTCGCCGCATCCGCCAACTTCTTCTGAATGAGCTGGTACTTGGCAAGGGGATTACCCTTGAACTGCTTCCTCTCCAAAGCGTACTGTCTCGCCCTCGCGATGCAGTCCTCGAGCGCGCCCGTAACACCCAGCGCAATACCGTACCTAGCGCTGTTGAGGCAGCTGAAAGGACCGCGGAGACCCTCGATGTTGGGGAACATGTTGGCCGCGGGGACGGGACATCCGTCCATGTGGATCATACCCGTGATCGAGGCCCTGAGGCCGTTCTTGTTCTTGATCGCCGGCGTCTCGAGGGTTCCGGGGGGGCAGTCTTTGCGGTCGATCAGGAAACCGCGGATCTTGCCCGTCTCCTGGAGCTTGGCCCACACGAGAAGCACGTCGGCGATGGGTGAGTTGGTGATCCACGTCTTGGATCCGGAGAGGGAGTAGTATCCGGTCTTCGTGGGATGGGGCTTGGCGACCGTCTCCATCGAGCCGGGGTCGCTGCCGTGGTTGGGTTCCGTGAGGCCAAAGGCGCCGATAAGCTTGCCCTTGGCCATCTCGGGGAGGTACTTCTCCTTTTGCTCCTCCGTGCCCATTTCGTAAATTCCGCCCATTACGAGGGAGGACTGCACGGACATTCCTGATCGGTAACCGCTGTCCACGCGCTCGACGGCCTTGGTGATGAGGCCGCTGGCTACTGTAGACACGCCCGCGCATCCGTATCCTTGTATCGTGGCTCCGAGGAGTCCCATATCTCCCATCTCCTCTAGGATCTTAGGGTCGTAGTTCTCATCGCGGTACGCCTCTGTTCAACGCAGAAAACTAGTGTTAGCGTCGTAGTTTGAAGTACTCTCATCCTGTGCAGGAGCGGGAACAGAGGGGAAGAGTGGGGCTAGGTGAAGAAAGAAAAGACAGCACGTACGGAGAACCCTAGGAAGAAGAAGCTCTTGGCAATACTTCTCTGCGGTCTCCGCGACAGCCACCTCCTCTTCTGTGAGAAACGCCTTAACAGCCAAGGGATCCTCCCAATTGAAGACAGCCTGGTCCGCGGCAGTGCTCATAGGCCTTGAGACGCCAAACGCGACTCTGGAGCGGAGGGCGCATGCCCTAGGAATAGCTCGCTGGGCGAGGAGGCGGGACACGGGGATCGTCATGATGTTTGTGGGGGTTGGAGCTACAGCGCGGAGTTCTGTCGCAGACAATTGAACTTTCGAGAAGGATACAGGAGGAAGGGAGAAAAGGATTTGAGAAGCTCACGAAGCCGCGAGAGAAGCTCCTCTTTTGAACGATCCAATGGGTGTTCGGTAGCTCGATGGGGTATTAATGGGGAAAAGCAATTGGATCGTCCAAGCTTCGAAGGAGCCGCCGCACGATGCCGATCTCGCCGTGCGTAGCCGAGGAAAGAGACTAACAATTGAGTAACAGTTTGAACAAAACTGTTGACTAATCCCGGGATTTTGCGGGGGAAGGAGGCATCTGAGAGTCCATTTTCCTAACAGTGCGCCAAGGACACCGGCCTTGATGCAGCGCCGTTCCCGTCTTCCCCGGAAGGAGCTGCGGCCTTGGGAAGTTAGAGGCACCGGAGTGACGATTACGGCTGTCTTCAGATGATACAGCTTAGATCTAGGTTTTGGCATTGCGCACTCAAGCTTGGAATCTGAGCAGCAGACAGCCCAGCTCTTTCCAGTCTTCAAAATAAATACTGTGTTAGCTCGATCATTGCCTGATCAGTACTCCGTAGTACCAAATAACGGACCCAGTAACCAGTGCACGAATGACTCAACGCCGCCGGTTGTTCAACCGGCTACAGCAATGCACTTTCCGGTTGGGCTTCACTGTCATCTGGCCCGGATCGGGAAGAGCAGGAGCACTCGGCTACAGTCGTCCGGGCCGACTGACAACGAGACCGAGACCGACCAGCACCTTCCACTTTGATCCCGGCTGAAGATATTCTCGAATGCGGTCTCGGCCTCGCCCCGTGCCAGGGTTTCATCCTCCTGCGTAGTTGTGCCCTATTCTGTCATAGTCTCTTGATCCATAGCGCCGAAAACCTGCATGCGCGCCCCATAATAAAATGTAGCTGACAGCTTTACTACCATCAATTTTAACCGAGATCTCGCGCACCAATATTTAACCTCCCGTTGGACGCAATGTTACGCCCCTTGTCTCCCGACCCACCGCTCATCGCCTCGGACTAGCCCGTCTGGCGGCATGATGGCGACGTCTACTGCTCCGGCTCCCTTGGTGATGGCGTTGTTTATTCACGAACCTCGCGGAACTCGAGGGCCATCTTTCACTGGTCCTCGTCGGGCCTTGGTGATGTCGAACGCGAGCCCGACACTCTGGCCACCGTGGCCTTCTTCGACGTTGCTCTCATGGAACCTGATGGGGAGATTCATCTCTTTAGACGGCCTCGTCGACTGCGGCCGGGGGATATGAGGCTCATATTATCAGACCCTTCGCTGCATCATGCTGCTCGAGCGGGGAGAGGTCGGCTGACGGAGGGGTCGTCTTCACCAAGGCCACGGCCATCTTCACTTCCACCACGGCTGGAAACACATTCTCTATTCGGGAGCCTGGGAGTAATTGAAGGATCAAACATCTCTGAGGCCGGAGAGGGAGACGGCCAAGCCAATTTGGCAGGCAGCAGCAACGACGGCTCCCAAGAATCCGTGGCTTAACGGAGAAAGCAATTGCAAGCCTAGACCGGAGAGCAACCTTTGTTTAGGTTTCGACCGTGCCATGGGACGGATTTCCGGTACATTTATTTCGGTTCAGGACGGCTTGCAAGGCTTTTGCGCCTCTCGGACCAGCCTTGGGATACTTGGCGGCAGAGAGCTTCCCATTAGGTTGGGAAGAGAAGACTACGCGAGAGCTCGAGCTGTTGCACGTTGGTGCACGACACGACGAAAGGCTGTTCGTTGACCCCAGAGAAGCCATACCGATCTCCATCGAGAGGCACAAGGCGACGATCGGTCGCCGGGATTGCTTGACCTGGAGAGTCTTCTTCAGCACAACTTGCGCATTCCTTCTTCGTCTTTTGGACTTGGTACTAACCAGCACTTCACGAGCATTTTGATACAGCGAAGACCACGATTGAGAGTTGGAAGACCTAAGAGCCCATCACAGCGGCAGAGAGGCGGGCTGGGAGGATCCTTGAAAACCTCATTTGTAAGGGCAACTTGATCTCCTCGAACCCCGTGCCCGAACAGGATGAGACTGCCCTCGGCCTCTACTGGACTAGGGACGGGGCGATATTGTTTCTCCAACTCAACTCTGCTCCTCGCTACCCGTTTCCTGGACACACAATCCGGCATTGCTTTCACGATTCACGTTTATCAGTTTCACCTTGTGAATAGAGACGTCTGGCGATGGGAGTAGCGAGCGTTTGTTAACAACTAGCGAAGTTAAAGTCTTTGACATCACTTTGTGTATTTCTTAGAAACGTCTGTTCTCAATATAAACATGACTGTTTGTCCAAAGCAGGGCCTTCGAAGTTTCTGTTCATGTTTCTGGCCCCGGTCGATGGCTCCTGGCCTTCACATCGACACCGGAACACCACCTTTAATTTCTGAAGTGGTTCTTGGGCGTTCGTCGAAGCTGTCTATCCGCCCAAGGCACCCCGAAAGCTGGGCATCAACGGCGCGACGAGGATTGGAAGATCAGTGGCAGACTCGAGCACCCAACTACACGACGACCTGCTAAATCAACACCCCAAATCTGCCAAGTGAGACCACCACAGAGTCGTAGTAGAGTAGTAGATGGCGGAAGGTCGTAATAGAGATATCACGAGGCAGAAAGTTGAAACAATGTTCTACAAGTATCCAAAAGGAATGTGGTTTCGGTTTGGGTTCCGTTTGACATTTCACCTTCCTGATGAAGATGCTGCCCAACCAAAATGTCAACTGAGGCGATGCGAGCTCACACATATGCGCGTGCGGCTCTTTCTTTCCAGCTATTTTGTTTATTTGTTTCTGTCCTTTATTTTATTCTATTTTATTTTATTTTCTCATCCCTCGTTATTTTCATCATCATTTTTTGCTCCTGGTCACGATGGCTGGCCCGCATATTTTGATTGTGCAGAATTAACGAAAGGTGTTTCTGGCAATGTTCCTGGTTCGACGCGATATTGAATTTTCTTCAAGACTCCGTTGGCGATCAATTGGGTATGATTAAGGGGTCTCGGCGGCGGTCTGATCAAGTTATATTTGGATGGCTGGGCTGCTGGGAGGGCTTCCGCCGCGTGAGGTTGCCGAATAAGCGGCTTGGATGGCTTGGGAAGCGTGGGTTGTAGGGTCTAGAAGATGGAACAGGCTGTCTTGGCGACCTTGGCGGTCATTCTGCATGGCCTGGCGTAACGTTTTCCTTTTTTTTTTCTTCCTTTTTCCCCCTTCCACGGGAGGCAGCCAGTGTTGGCCTGACGAAGTCTTGGGCAGGTCTGGGCCGCTCAGTGGAGAAGGGCGTGATTTACGAAGTAGGATGAACTGTGGATGCCATCACCAGGGGCTTTGGAGCAGCATATCACGGAAGATGGAATTCTGGGCATGGGTGAACAAGGCCTAATTTCACTTGTCTTCCGTTTTTCAGGCAAAATGCCGCCAGCTTCCAAGTGTGGAAGCTTGGTATTTTGGGTGGTGGCGTCGGATACAGCCCGTTTGGGAACACTCTTCTCCCAATCGTGGGGGGCGCCCAATGAATCATGTCACGGACGCGTCCACGAGTTCATTAGTCTCTGGCAGGATAAAGATTAGCAAGACCTGATCTAGAATGGATGGTGACGGGACCCTCAAATCATATCAAGCCGCAGGTTGCAGATGTGTGCAAGTGTTTTATATGAGATGATATTCTCTTCAGGGTATTTTAAAGTCGAGCAAGTGTCGACCTGTGGTATTACGATCCGTGTTATGAGCAACTGTGATCGCCAGTGACTCGTCGATGAGCGAATCATCAAACTTCAAGACCCTGGTCAACTTCGACTGCGATGCAGTCCTAGGGGAGGTCGACTTCGTACTCGACATGCCGTGTTTTACTGCGGGCATGGCCAATTTGAACTTGACCTTTGTGGGAGAGAAGATTCGTGGAATCTAGAGTGTTGATGGGTCTCGATATTATCCCTGTTCCTTGGGGGCGACGCTGGGCCTCGAGAGGAATAGCCAGCAGCATAGTGTAGTGTAGGTATCGATTTCTTAAGACGGCGTACTTGTGACATCCTGGATTGATATTGCTCAAGACCCGGGAATCTGGATGCTTAAAAGGCTGCTATTATTAGCCGGCTGTTCACGAGGCGATGGAGAAACCGCGTCGTGGGTGTGGAACATGCTCCTGCAGCTTCAGATGAAGCATCCCAAGGTGACAGAGGGGGCTGACTCAATATTGATTCAGTTCCTGGAATCTCGTACTTCGTATTATATCAACTGCTTTGGAGAAGTTTGGCCAACGGCTCCACAGACGTCGTCGGGGCCCGGGAATGGCCCGTCGGTGTCCTGTTCTGTCCTTCAGCACTGTCAATGACCACAGCAACGGCTGCGGCAATCCTTCGTACTTGGTACCCGTCCTATCGAACATGCCAAGAAGCGGCCAGGGAGAAGCGGCCATTGGATCATTGTGTCCAAGCAGAGAGGAGAAGGTTCCACGAAACAGAGAAAGTGACAGGAAACCGACTCGCATTTTTGAGCTTTCTGACGATGCCGATCTGCCTTGATAGGTCTGAACCTTCAAAGAAAATCGGTGCCATCCTCGGCTGGGCTGGCTGGAAGCAGTTAGGGAGCTGACGAAGACACGATCTTGGCTGGGCGGCTGGGCTTCTCACGGAGCAGGGATACGCTGGACTGGCCCCGGCGCGGTGCATCGCGTGGAGGCGCAGGGCGAGAAGGGGGATTTGAACAGGGGCTGAGCTTACAGAACCCACTGCTGCAATTTTAATGAGATGTGCGAACTGAAGCCGATATTGGCACTGTATTTCTTTGTTGATATAGTGTCCCTAAGCGCTATTTATCGCTTGTTTCGAAGTCCTAGTAGCCTCTGACACCGACAAATACAGTACCAAGTTCGAAAAGTGCTGGATCTCTCCTCACTCCTGCCCCACATGCCTCTTGGCTTTTTGGTCTTGGTGTCTCGCCTTCCCAAAGCTGCAGTGTACAAAGTACCTCGTGCACTATTGACGTCCCCGCCCAACAACTGGAAGGTACGAAGGACTCAAGGACATTTTGGCGGTGTCACGTCTGCTTGTTCGTACCCAAGTCCAGTCAAATTCATTCAAGCCGATTGCATCAGAAGTCCGGTCCAGCACCTCGTTTTCCTCGTTGCCGTGCCTCTCTGCCCGCCTCCCAAAACCAGCACTCAAGGGCCATTCCTGTTCAATTCGTCCCAGCGCTCAGAACAGCAGCACAAGGTTTGTTGTTATCTCACCTAAACCCAAAATGCCTCCCTCAAATCTTCGTCTTTCGTCGTCACCAATCAGCACCAATCTGAAATCCTAATTCCGTTCTCCTGATATTAGGGGTCTCCAAATTTAGTTCCGCTCTCTGCTCTATTCTCTGCGATCTGCTCCCTGCATAACAGCCCTATCGACCTCCCATCTCCGTAATCATGATCGATCCCTTCGAGATCTTCCGTTTCTGACGCCTCGGTCGACCCCGTCGCTCGACTCGATTATTTCCATCGATCCTCGATCATCTTTGATTTCGCCAGTACTCGTGTCGGGGGAAAGAAATTATTTCCTTCCCCCCGCACCCTGCCCCCTGTGTCTGTGTACCTGACCTGTCCTCTCCTCTCCTTGGCGAACCGGTCCGATCAATCCTGATTCTCTCAACCTGCCTTACCAACCCCCTTCCCCCATCACCATCGACGACGACAATTCCGCTCAACGAACTGGCCCTCCTCGACATGCCTGCCTATCTGTCCGACGGAAACGCCGCTATTTACAACCCTTCTCACCACGTTATTGATTTCGATCCCGCCAGCTTTGGTATCCCTTCCGATAAGCATTTTCCCCTTGATGGGTTGACCATCCAACCTGTCGCTCGGCCCGACACAACCAATGCGAGCTTCGACGATACGTCTTCGTCAACGGCGTCATCCTCATCCCACTCCGATCTCTCCGACGCCAGCCAGCCCATCCCCATGAACGGTCACAGAACGAGGACACGCCAGACGAGCATGTCCTCTGTATCCAATGGACAGCCCGTCCTGCCCGGCCTCGGGGTCGAACAAAAGCCCCCCATGGCCATGGCAAATGGCACAGCAACCTTGGTTGATAGGACGGTGACGTCGGCCAAACACCAGCAACCCTTCGCGACTGCTGTTTACCCCGAGCCTCGAGACCATTCGACTGAATACTACCGGGACGAGGCTGGACCCGAGACCACTACCCCGACCCTCGCCTCAGCCCCTTTCCCCACCGATGCGTCGTCGACCTACTCCCATCAACAAGCGCCGCACCGCCCGGTCCCTAATTCTACCGCCTCTTCGGCGATTTCGGCTGCCCGAAGGTCCCCCTCCTTATACCCCCCTACGAATGTTGTCACACCCGCCTCTCCTACTTCTCCACCTCCCCCAGTTCCGACGGCTTCTCTCGATATTCCTACTCCTCGAACGAGCGATACTCCCCATCGACTCTCATATCCTCCTCATCACAACCCTTCGTCTTCGTCGCCGACGCTTTCTACATCCCACCCCCCTGCACCGGGCCAGCTCCGACAGCGCCACACTCTCGAAGTGCCAAGAAAACAGTCTCGAGTTTCGAGGGATGGAGTTGATGCTGCCTTCGCCAGTGGGCGGTTCTCGCCTACCGCTCCTGGGGGGCCTGGCCCTGCCGCGTCTGTCCGTAGGGCTTCCCTCAGCCTAGCTCGACGAGCCACCCGGTCCATCCAGTCCGATCTTCCGAGAGATGAGGTAGCCCCCGACGAAGATGCCCTGCGTTGGGCTGAAGCCTACAGGCAAAAGCGTGCTACCAAGAAGCGGAGGAGGGAAGAAGAGGATGACGACAGGGTCTTGGTTGGAACCAAGGTTGACGAACACCACGTGAACTGGGTTACTGCCTACAACATGCTTACCGGAATCCGCGTGTCCGTGTCTCGAACGAATGCAAAGCTCGACCGAGACCTAACAGATGCGGATTTCGAGGCGAAACAAAAATCCACTTTCGATATGTAAGTTTGATGTCGAAAAGAAAAGGAAAGATGGGGGGGCCTATCTTGGTGCCTGAAGTGTTCTCTTTTTGGGCAACGTTGTTTCGCTAACTTTGTGACTTTCTCTAGTGCCGGAAACGAGCTTGTACCGTCTGCGAAATACGACTTCAAGTTCAAGGACTACGCTCCTTGGGTTTTCCGACGACTCCGTGCCCTCTTCAGGCTTGACCCAGCAGACTATCTCATGTCTCTCACGGGCAAGTATATTCTCTCCGAGCTCGGCTCCCCCGGCAAGAGTGGGAGCTTCTTCTACTTCTCCCGCGACTACAAGTACATCATTAAGACCATTCACCACTCGGAACACAAGTTTCTTCGAAAGATACTTAAAGACTACTACCAGCATGTCACCGACAACCCGAACACACTCCTGTCGCAGTTTTACGGTTTGCATCGCGTGAAGATGCCTTACGGAAAGAAAATTCACTTTGTCGTCATGAACAATCTCTTTCCCCCACACCGCGACATCCACCAGACGTTCGACCTCAAGGGATCGACCGTCGGCCGAGACTACCCCGAGAGCAAGCTGGAAGAGAACCCCCGCGCCACACTCAAGGATCTCAACTGGATGAGGAGGAAGAGGAACCTGGAATTGGGAATAGAAAAGAAACGCCTTTTCCTCAGTCAGTTGCAGCGAGACGTGGCCCTGTTGAAGCGTCTCCAGATCATGGACTACTCGCTGCTGATTGGCATCCACGACCTCCAGAAAGGAAACGAGGAGAACCTGAGGGACAAGACTTTGCGGGTTTTCAACCCCGGCGGCGAGCGACACTCGGAAGAGCCTGACATTTCTGTTCTTCTCCGAACGCCCAGCAAGCTGGAGAATGCAAAGAAGGCCAGGGAACTCCGACAGATGTTGCGACAAGAACGCCCCGTCCCCATGGATCAGACGGAGAGCCGCATGCCCGACGAGCTGGACGAGGCTAACACGCGAAGCGGTTTCGTGTTTAATCAGGACGACGGGGGGTTCAGAGCCACTCGCGAGGATAATACACCAGCCGACGAGGTGTATTACCTTGGTGTTATTGACTGTTTGACTCATGTAAGTGATGGTAAAGAATAAATGGTGCAAGACTGTTTGAAGAGTGGCTAACCGTCAATAACCACATTTAGTACGGAGTGATCAAGAAGATAGAGCATTTCTGGAAGGGTCTGTCCAGCGATCGAACGCAAATTTCAGCCTTGCCTCCGGACCAATACGGCGATAGGTTTTACCAGTTCGTTGAGGGCGTTACGATGTCCGCAGAGCAGGCGCAGCGGAGAGCACTCGTCGAAGCCGAGGCCGAAGCCACGCGTCTCGCCACCGCCGTCGAGGAGCCAGCTGAAGAAGTCTCGGAGTGCAGCCGAGTGTGTCCCCCTTGGAAGTCACACCACCGCAACGGGTCTGCCGCGACTCCTCCCATGCCTACGTACGCGCCGCCTCTGCCGCCAGTCGCACACTTGCCGCCGAATGTGGAGATGATGAACGAGAAGCTTCCGGCGGATGGGGAACTGAATGAGAAGGGTCACGGAAGTGGTGGCGCCTCTTCCCACGTCCACGATGGAGGAGAGTCCGCCCACGGTCAATCGCTGCCAGTGGTGGACGAAGCCGCGGAAGGCTCAGTGACGGGTTCGCGGAGTTTCCGCAGTGCCCGGAGCAATCAAAGCCGCAACGGTGACGATGAAAGACCGCCGACCCCCGCGAAGGATGCGCGGCCTGCGACCCCACCGGTCAAGAGCATCCCACGAAAGCGCGAGGGACCACCGACGCCGCCCAAGTATCTGAAGCCCGAGACTGCGGATAGTGGATACGGTGGTGTCAACGGGGTCGGCAATGACAGCAGGGAAGGATCCCTGAAGCTTACGAGGAAGGTCAGTCGAGAGTCTTTGGACAAGGATCTTCCACCTCTTCCTCGTAGCGAGCAGGCGATTAGCCTATCTGTTGGGTGAGTGGGTGGGTTGGAATGGGGAGGTCGCATCTTGTGAAGGACGGGTGTGACGAGTCGAAGTCGAAGCCGAAGTCCAGGAGGGTTGCCATGCAAGATATTTTCCTTTGTAGGAGGGAGAAAATGGACATGATGAACGCATTTGCATTTTCCATGGGCATGGGTTGGTTGCCCGCCAAAACACCATAACTGCATTGTTACATCTCCTTTGTCACTGGCAGAATGCCCGTTTCTTATTCTTTCTTTCTCAGTCCTCCCCCTTTGTTCCTTGACACTATTATTCGCTTCCACTTCTCATGTTTCATCTATTATTGCCCTCTTGGGTCTCCTTTTTTTTGCTTCTTTTTTTTCTCTTTATCCTGTTCCCGGCCTCTCTTTTTATTTTCCTGTCCCCTTTTCTTTTCTTTTCTATGTTTACTACCCTCATTGGCCTTCTTGCTTTCTTCAAAACGAGTTACAAGACAATTACAGAACGGTGTTTGGCTTGGCGAATAAAGAAAAAAGAAAGAAAAAGAACCAAAAAAAAAATTTGATGGGACAGCACATAGATGATACCATGGCATTGTGTAGAGCATCGCAGGATTATACAGAGTTTTTTCATACCTTATCTACTACATTTTATACAAGGATTGAGTTTGAAATTGGGAAGATTTTGTTTTTGAGAGTGTGGATGGAAAGGGGGGGTGAGATGAAGAGTCTAGTGGAGGGTGTGGCCGAAGGCCATGTTAGAGATGGGTTCGTTCTAGGCTTCGAGCTCTTGCGGTAGTTGTAGATGGGCTGGAATAGATTCGGATTGCAGCAAGGGATTCATTTCTTGATGTTGACTTAAACATGTGCACATGAGGTGCGAAGCGTAGATTGCGTCCAACGAACAGGCAGTTGGAGAGCTTATAGAGTAAAGATTGTTCGTATTTCGTCGTTTGCATGCTGGACCGGCGGCGAGGCCAAGCCCATCAAATGCTCAATGTATCGGGTTGTCTTGTTCGATACTCTCCTCCCTGTGTTATACACGATAATGTACAGTATCCATCCCACTCGAAGCTCCGTTGTGTCGATTGCCATAACCCCCGTCTATCCCCAACTGAATCCCCCATCTCAATGCCCACTTCTTCCCATTAAACCTTTCTCATCATATCATCCCATCCATTCCACTCCATTTACCTCTTCTCCACCCCAAGCTCCGGCTTCGACTCGACCCTAATAGCCCCCTCCCGTTCCAACTGCTCAATCTTCGCCCGTCTCTTCGCATCCATGACCCTCCAGTCCTTGAAATAGCTAACCCACTTGGCGGCGCAGTTGCGCTCGAACTCGGCGGTCTCCATGGGGCAGGCTTTCTTGGTGGCGGAGGGGTCGTCGTTGGCGTTGACGATGGAGTGGGCGTCGAGGCAGGCGAAGTAGGCGTCGCGGGAGGCCCAGCATTGGAGGCGTTCGGTGCGGGTTGGGACGACGGCGCCGGAGCGGACTTGGGAGGCGCGGTCGGGGGTGAAGAAGCCCATTGTGTCTGTCGAGGGGGAGGTATTTGTGTGTTTTTGTTTGGAAGAATTGGTTTGGTTCGCTCGTTCGAGGGGGAAGCTTGGAGGGTTGTTGGCTGCTAGATTGCGGGCAGAGAAAGATTGTAGATTGGATTGGGGGTGTGGAATTATTTGCTAGCACCGGAGAGGGCGGGCTCGGTGAAGAAAAATGATCTCTCAGAGATATTCCAAGATGCCGATTCGACATCGTCATCAGGTGTGCTGGGCGGAGGTGAGAATTTAATCCGGCAGAATTAAGGCGGTGAGGACCTGACAGATGGGAGATGGCATTGGCAGATGGCAACAGGAGGTTGGCTGTGAAGTACTTTGGCAAAGTACCCCCGTCCAGGGGGTGGACAGGGACCCATGACGGGCGGGACCTTCTGTGCTGGATCTTCAATTCAAACCACCTCAGGCCAGACCAGGCTTCCACATTTTGCTTCCCCCCAAACAACGACAGACGACGATCTTTGAAGAAACATCCATTCACTCTGTCCTTCCCTGCGGAATCCCCTGCAGTTCTTTTTTGATAGACAGCGATTCGCTTTTGATTGTTTCCTGCGCAAATTATAGACCGGCGACAGAACCTGACGACAGCTAAACGACCCCCAGCCACCAAGACGCAAGCTCTCCTCTTCCTCTTCATGCGACTCGGAATGACGGCGTAACAAAAAACCACGCGAATCTCCAGAAACCGAAACATTACCAAAACGCGACATCTAATACAACCCTTCCTTCCCTTTTTCGCAACTTTACACGACCACTTCTTTCCAACTAGCAATGCCGCCACGACGTCGGCGGCTCCGAAGGCCAGGCGCCCTCTCCGAACTCCCTCCCCTACGAATCGTCACGCAAATCGCCGCGCTGCAGTCCGTATACTACTCCGCAGCCATACTCCTCACGCTCTTTACCTCGCTGGTAGCGGGTCTACCGTTTGGGCTGGACCTCGTCTTCGGATGGGAGGCCGTGAGGGGCGACACGACGCAGGGGTGGTTGATGTCTTTTGTGTGGATTTTGACGGGAGGTCTATGCTTGTACGCCTTCTTCCCTTCCTTTTTGTTCCCCCCGCCCTTTTTTTTTTTTTCCTTCTTGCCTCCCCTTTGGTCCCTTTTTACGGGTTCGTTTCCTTGGTGGAACAAAATGCTGACATGGAGGCTTTTAGGGGAGCTGCCATCATCATCCTCGTCGCGCGGAGTAAACTCGTCCCCGACTTCGCCCTCACAACACACTTCGTCCACCTCGTAATATGCACCTTCTACACGGGCCTCATCCCGCGAAACGCCATGTGGTGGGGCACCATGGGCGCGTCGAGCGCCGTGGCCATCGGGCTGGGCGTCTGGGGCTGTCGGTACCGCGAGCTGAGGCCGATTTCGTTCGGGGGCGGAGGCGCCGCGAGGAGGGACGTGGAGAGCGCGGCCGGCGCTGCTGGCGATGCGGCTGGGGCGCAGGGCGGCGATGATGGGGAGGGATATTCGAGGGGGAGGGGGAGGGGACGGGGGAGGGATGGGGCGGGGGAGTATGAGCTTGCGAGGATGGGGGAGGAGGATCCGAGGCTGAAGTAGAGGGGAAGAATTGGGTATTGGCTTTTGGCTTTTGGCTCTGCAATTTTAAGTAGATGGCTGCTTTTTTGGTTCTTGTATGAATGCTACACTTGGGCTTGTGTGGGTTGAAGGCCCTGCATTGTTAGGAGTTTTGGGTGGCCGGGTCTCGAGGATGGCGTCTGTCTGCTCTGATTTTGGAGTGTATTATTATTACTATACTTGCTGCTTTTTCTTTTCTGGGGAGCGTTCGACGCTTAAATACTAATAGACGACGGAAGGCAATGAGACTTGTTTTGAGGTTCCCATCTGATGTGTCCAAGACCGCCTGTGTGAGTGAGTACTTGGCCTCAGTATCTTCAAATGACTGAGCCATGGTTGGTGGTGCCGACCAACAAGAGGCACGTCGAAAGGGATCTTGGGAGATGACGATGTGAGCTGCTAATACTAATTATTGGAAAGAACTCGTTCATCACCACCAGTCTCCTTTACTACCCAGGGGGATTGCTAGAACAGATACCAGGGCTTGCACATCACGACAAAAAGAGCAATTTAACTTGCTGCCAGTGGCTCTTGCCTTGGGAATTCGAGGGCAATTGGTAGATAGTATGAGAGGGAAGGCGCGGTGGAGATGCCAGAGAAACATGACCGAGAAGGAAGGAACTGTCCCTCGCGGTGCCTGCCTCCTATCACCAAGACTTAGAATAGAGAAATTCGACAAGACCGAGAGATTCTGACCCTCAATTGCACCCTCAACATCGATCTCCTCAATGCTCTAAATACCTAAAATCTATCTTATTGTATCGGCTTATACCTCTACCTTCCCTACGCACCTTTAGAACCTTTCTATATCTACGTGATCCTTTCCCACCTCAGCGGGGCCGGCACGCTTCCTGATCTGGCGGTGTCTTTACAGGTCCCTGGGGCTTTAAGCTCGGGCAACGCCAACATGACCATTCGACATTCTCTTCTGAGTGCTTATTCGAGCCCCGTCGGCATGGTCACGTCCGAAATGCCTCGCCGTGCCCATGCAAACGAATGGCTCGAGGCGAGTCAGAGTCCCATTCCTCTCGAGGGACAGCAGCTGATATGGCAGCCTCCGGCTTCTCCCTACCTCCTGGTCGATGATGATAGTGAGAACGGTGATAAGAGCGATGATGATGAATTCGACGAGTCCCCTTTTACAAGCGGAAGACTCCACAGCCATACCCTAAACCAACCTCAAGAAGTACCGACGCCTTCGATTCGCACCCGTCTGTACTCTTTAGCGGCCGACGACTTGCTTTTACCTCTCCCCGAACTCGATTTCTCGAAGCCAATATATCTATATCCTCATTTGACCGAGCACTTTGATATTCCCATTCGCTCCGATGACTTCTACGCCGTCGAACAACACGACTGCCTCCGCTAGATAGTAAGGCGAGTCTTCAGGTCCTTTCGGCCCATAATCCACACTGAACCTCCTCTGCCCGGCGTATTTCCCGCAGAGTGCAGTAGCGGGGAAGCAGGTGTTGAGACCACGGAACTCCCCGAGGACCCTCCACCTAGGGCAGAACCTCCCGATGTCAACCCCGTGGATAAAGACATCGACAAGACAGAGGGAGAACAGGGAGATGTGCAACGAGACGATGCTCTCTGCCCAAGCCAATTCGAACCCCTTCCGGCGCGGCCCTCCCTCCGGTCACGTATTTCCATTCTCCGTGCCCCAGTCCTAGGCTAGACTCCCAATGCAACCGCCAGTCTCTCCGGCTCCCCCCCTCGTCGCCCCCTCCCTAACAGTCCCCGCCATCCACTGCCCTCCAGCCGCCCCTCCACCCCTCACATCCCCACCCCCGTCCGCCTCATCATCCACCCGTCCCCGGCCATAACCCCCTTCCCCCGCCACGACCCCAACCGGCCCCCCAGCCCAAGACGCTTCCGCCGCATCGTTCGCCCGTCCCCACCCCGAGTCACCGGCCACATCGTCCCCTACTACGTCCCCGTTCCGAACACCTCTCACGCCATCCCCTTCGAGGATTTCGTACGCATCGTGTACCGCCCCGGCGACGGCCACCGTTTCGCGGCGTGGAGTTCGTTCTACGGGCGTGGTTCGTCGGTGTGGTTGACCGACGGGAACCTGAGGACGCTTTGGATGAGGCTCGTGGGGAGGGCGGCGAGGGAGGAGAGGGAGAGGTTGGGGCTTCCGGCGGAGCCTGGCGAGGAGACGTTGGAGAGGGTGGCGGAGTGGGCTCAGCAGATGGAGTGGGAGGCGGGTACGGAGTTTGGACATGATGGTGGAGGAGATAGAGAGGGTGGTGACGATGGGTATGCTGCAGGTGACGATGATGATGATGAGGACTGGGATGTGGATGATGAAGAGTTGGAGATTTATCAGGAGGAGCTGAGGGGTCATCGGAGGAGGCTGCAGGGCGAGTTGGATGGTATTAGGGAGGAGTTGAGGAATAACAGGAGGCAGGCGAGGAGGATCGAGGCGGAGAGGAGGGTATTGCAGAGGATTATTGAGGAGGCGAACGAGAGTGAGGCTCAGACCGCGAGCGAGGCGGGTGTTCAGACTGGGGAGGCGGACGATTTTGAAGTGGGAGAGGTGGAGGAGGTTGAGTTGGAGCACGTGGAGGATGTTGAGGTGGAACAGGCGGAGCCGGTGGAAGATGTCGATGCAGCACCGGCAGGAGAAGATGATGATGGTGTTGATTAAGAGGGCCGGTGAAGGAACCGGAACAGCGATTGATATTGGTTTACAGCGAAGTCGGAAACAAAAACAGCACAACTAGTTACGAAGGAGTCAGGGGATGGAAAGGAACAGAGAAAAACAGCGCGTTAGATCAGGTTATCGTCAATTGAAGCGTCATTAACCCATCTTCCCTTTTGCCTGCTTCCTCATTCTTTACTTCTTATGGTACACACCGCATATTCTTCCCGCCGGTTTTATATACGCGGAAATATAAAACAATACTACTACAAACCGAAAAAAGACCCAAAGACCCCCCCCGTAGAAACACACTCGGGATATCATACCATCTCGTCCTCGAATAAAAAGGGGGGCGGAAAGAAAAGCTTCTTCTTCCCCATTACGCCCCCACAACAGCCAAATTCCTATAAATCACCCTCCGAACCTCATAAAGCGTGCCCCTCTGCCTAGCAGCAGCGACCCCATCCCCCGCCGTGCCAACGACCTCGATCTTGCCCGCCGCCGTCTTCCGCACGGCCACGACGCCGTCGACGAGCAGCGTGCCCTCGCCGCGGAACTCGGCGCTGTAGCCCGCCGCCTGCATCTCCCTTCGCAAGTCGGCGAGGCGGAGGTCGCCGACGTGGAGGGGCTGGGTCCAGGAGCGGGCTTTGGAGAGGGAGGCGTTGGAGAGGAGGTCGAGGGTGGGTATGATGTGGGATGGTGGTGGGGAGGGCTTGTTTTCTTCCTCCTCTCCTTGTTGTTGTTCCTTTTCTTCTTCTTCTTTCGGTTTGGTGGTGGTCGTTTCCGTGTCGGTCTTCTGGCGCTTCTTGGCGCCGCCGTCTTCTATTAACGCGGCGGCGGGTTGCTTGTGATTAGCGTCCGCCGTCGAGAGGAGGCCGAGGAGCTGGCCTGTGATGGTAACGACGCTGAGGCCGCGGACGCTCTGCCACTTGAGCTTCTTGACAAGGGAATCAGCAAGCTTAAGCGTCCAAGCATTCGTGTCAACGCTAGCATCCACAGTCTCGCCGACTTCGGGCGTAAAGACACCCGTCTCGCCCTCCTTCTGCGAAGGCGCCAGAAGCTTCTTGCAGTCGTCCGCCAGCGCCATGGTCTCCTCGCGCGAGCCGCCGACGAGGATGAGCTTGCGGGGCTGGATGAGCGGAATGAGCATGTTGAGACTTCGCTTGTCGTGGAGGCCGCTGAAGTCGACAAAGGCGAGGCGGAGGTTGACGGTGACTGTTTCCGTCGTCACGACGAGGCGCGCGGGGCCCGAGACGTCGACCTCCTCTACATCCTCTACTTCGTCAAGCGCATCGATTTCTTCCGGCTTGACGTTGTCGCCTCCGTCGTCTGATAGCTTGCTGCGGATGCCGAGGAGGTTGGCCCGCTTGTTCGCCCCGCCGCCGTGCTTCAGTTGTAATGCGTTGGAGGAGGATTCGTCCCATCTGCGCTTCTTGCCGACTGCGGGACCGCCGGCGTCGGCTTCTTCCCCACCCGCGGTGGCGTGTAGCGCGGCGACGCCGTTGTCGTCGACCTTTTCCTCCGCACGAAGGTAGTCCTCAGGCCGGATAACCTCGCCGAATTCGTCGACGCGCTTCCGCCGGACGGCGAGGGGAAACATCCTGTCGCGACCACGCCTACCGTCCACGTCGAAATCGTAGGTTCCCTTCTTCTTCATAAGAATGTTGATGCCGAGATCCTCGTCGCGCACGGCCTTGCGGGCTTGGCCCATGGTGGCGGAGATGTTGAGCACGCGACCTTGTTGCTCGCCATCGGAGTCTTCGGATTCCAACGACGATTCTGACGATGCGTCATCGACAGCGTCGGCTGACGTCTCCATGCCGCCCACTCCTCCGCCCTGCACGTTCTCCTGAAGCTGCCGTTGTGCTAGCCACTGTTGGTAAAGCGCTAATTCCTCGCCTTCGAGGGCTTGCCTTGTTTCCTCCCGGATCTCGAGCTCGCGACCGCCTCCGTAGACAAACTCGAGGTCGTCGCCGCTGTCGGTCTTGTCCGTCGAAACGCCGCTCTTCCTTTCCTGCCAGAATTCCCAGAGGGTGCTCGCTAGCGTCGGTGTATCCGAGACAACGCCGGGCTTGTCCGTGAGAATCAGTACGTTGCGAGAATCCTTGGCCAGTCCCTTCAGGAAATCCTTGGCGTAACCCCATTCGAGAGACGTATCGCTGGCGAGAATGACTCTACCGGATGATTGGACGTTATCCGGGCTGTCTGAGATTAGCTTAAGCACTTGAGCCTTCCGTTCAAGAATCTTGACGTATTTGAAGTCGAACGGTCCCCCGCCCTTGGCCTGCCTGTCATCCCCATTCGGCCTCCTCTGGTTATCATGGCCAGCCTCGAACTCCCTGTTGATGTTGTCGTCCATCCATTCCAACATGGTCCTAGCATATCTAATGGTGCTGGCCATACTCCGACCGGCCAAGTACAGCTTCGCAGTTTCGAATGGTCCATGCTCCAACGCGTCCTTCCTCCAGGCGTGTTCTAGGATGTAGGCTAGCTCGAGCACACGCGCACTCGAGTCGACAGGGATAAGAGCCGTCCCTCCACGAGTAACGCACGATTTTATGAGTCCGATAAGTTGTTCGTCTCGCTTCGTTCGACCTCCGGTCTGGGGAGGTCTTTCAACCCCTCGGCTGCTGCAGATAAGCGCGGTGGGCTTCCGTAGTTGCTCGATGACCTCGGCGCCGCCGCCACCAGCACCGCCGAGCCACGCGGCACCTGAAAATACATTCTCTCGTGCCAAGTTCCAGTCAACGGCATAGACGATGGACTCAAGACCATGCTGAATGTGCCATATCGTGCCACCGAGTGTCCGACCAGAGTTGTAGGCGGTAATCGTAAGGCCGTTAAGGGGCGGGGTTCCTGGAGTGGGCAGCGGTTGATGGGGCTGCGAGTATTTCAGGGGCTGGATGAGGGAGAAGTAGCGCGAGAGCTCCTGCTGGGTGGGAGCTTGTAAGAGGAGCTGCTGATGAGCAGCACTGGGCTTCTGGGTATAGGCGATCGCTGCCTCGGCGAGGGAAGCTTCGGGTATCGTCGTGGCGGCTTTAGGGGTTGATTCGTAAAGATCTTGAAGGAGGGATCGACCGAGGTCGGCGACGGGTCGGGTCGCGTAGACGGGGATGTGGGTGAAGCGAGGGAAGTTCTTGCAGCAGTAGGCGAATGCAGCAAGGTGGCCGACGGTGGCGTGGGTTAGGAGGATGAGGGAAATAGTCTGGCTCTGGACTTGTCTGCGCGCGTGTGGTCAGTAGCTGTTAGCAGCAAGTAGAGAAGGCAGATGGGATGTGGTATCTAGAGAATTGAAATACTTTTCGAGCTCCTTGAGCTTGCTCACGTCGAAAGACTCGTCCCAACCGAGGCCGACGAGAAGCTTGACACCGCCATCAAGCTCGAGAAGGGATTGAGTTGCTGGCGATTGGGATAATGCGCCCTGAAGAGGGCAGAAATTGAACATGGTGGGCGATCAGGAACGCGATGGATGTTCACGATCCACGATGTCTGAGCTTGGTTTAGGCTTTGTCGTCGCACTTCTGACGAGAAGGGGAAGGTCGTGTTTATCAAGCAACCATCATGGGCGTTGGGAAAAAAGAAAATTAGAATACAAAAGTAGAAGGGTATCTGTCTATAGTGGGGGTGACGCAGAGACGGGGTTTGAAATGCGATTTGAGGTCGGGGACAGTTCGAGTCGCGACGATGTGCCAGTTTCCGTTCTTCGTGACTTGGTGACTTTGTGACTTCTTCGACCAAACTCACAAATGTCGAGATTCCGCGTTTGGCAAGTGCAGGGTTCGGCTATTGGATGGCGGCTAATAATCGGCAATACTGCTGCGATACTGTCATGTCCAGGAACGGTGTGGCTAGTGACCCCCGCCGGGTGCCAAGGGCAGGTGAAAGCCACAATCCCTCAAGCCACATCCCAGGCTGTGCCTCAGTCCCTCAGTAAAGTCCACATGCCAACTGACAGCACAAAATAGGCCCGCCCAAGTTCGGCAGGAGAAACCACCTGGTCAATTTGGCTGCACACCATCTTCAGATTCGAGTGGGCATTGGACGACGTGGAAATTCCCAACACGGAGCATTGCAGACGACGAACGTCTTGCTTCCAACCGACTTACCAGCTCGAGTGTCTTTGTTTTTCCATGATAATGATGCCTCTTGTTATGACTTTATGAACATCTCGACTCCATCCTCTTCCCAGGTAAGCTGTCCTCAATGGGCCTGCTCCACCTTGTTGGCTCCCCATTGAGCACACCCAGACCCCTTTCGTGTTTATCCGCTAGCTTGAGCTGCAATATACTGTCGCTAATGCTGCCACTACCACTACTACTGTCCTTGTTAACACCTATACTAAAATCTCGCCAGGCCACATTTCATCAACCACATATCCGCCTCGTGATCCGCGACTCGATCAATTTCCTTGGGCCGTTCCCCCCCAATTGCCGTCCTCGAACCCCTTCTTAATCCTCGATCCAACCCTAGCGTAGTCGGCCGGCCCCTGGCGAAAGAAGGCCCGGTCCCCTCCTCCCCCCTTTCACCGCCATGGCCGACTATTCGATGTATCACGCCCTCGGCCAGGGAGAGCAGATCGACCCCAACGACCCCAACCGAACGTCCCAGCCTGCCCCTCCCCAATTCAACCCTCCTATCGCGCCCCAGCCATACCAACAAGGTGCGCCCTATGGCAGTCCTGCCGCGCCCCAACAACCTTTCTACGGCGGACAGCCGCCTCCGGCCGGTCATCACCCACAGCAGCAACAGCAGCCTCTAGGATATGGTGCCCCACCACAGCCTGGCGCTGTGGCTCCTGGTGCCGATGGGGGCCTCGCCGCTCAGATGGGAGGGATGTCTCTTGGTGCTGGCGAGGGACACCACACCCTGCGGCGGAAGAAGAAGGACCGCCATGCATTTCACAATGTTGAGGCCCCTGCGGCCCCCCTCGGTGTCGGTGCTCCGGCTTTCGGTGCTATTCCCAGCGCCGCTGCGCCCTCTCCTGGAGCTCCCGCAGGATTCTTCTCTCCCGATGCCGGCGCGGGACCCCAGCTTTTGAGCCCTGCCCAAGGTTTCGCTCCCGCCATGAGCCCCGGTCTTAGTCCCAGCCTCGGGGGCAGCCAATTCCCTCCTTCAGCGAACCCGGCCTTCTCCCCCGTACCCACCTCCCCCGCCGGCTTAGGGCTGTCCGCGCCTGGAACAAGTGTCCCTGTAGGAGGAGGTTCCGGCTTCGGTGCTGCTCCTGGCGGCCCCGCGACCGTAACGCCGGATGATCTGCCGAGTGTGCCGATGATGCGCGATTCGACCCAGCAGTATTTCTTCCGAAATACCTACCCCACGTTCGAGCGACACGTTCCCCCGCCGGCCTCTATATCCTTCCGCGCATTTGACCAAGGCAATGCGTCGCCCAAGTTTGCCCGTCTGACCATGAACAGCGTCCCCGCGACGGGCGACGGACTTAATACGTCATCCCTACCTCTCGGTCTCATTCTTCAGCCCCTCGCCGCTCTTGCGCCTGGCGAGCTACCCGTCCCCGTCCTCGACTTTGGCGAAGCCGGACCCCCGCGATGCAGGCGCTGCCGAACCTACATCAACCCCTTCATGATGTTCCGCAACGGCGGCAACAAATTTGTCTGCAATCTCTGCTCTTATCCTAACGAGACGCCGTCCGAGTACTTCTGCGCGACCACCCCAGCGGGCGTCAGGGTCGATCGCGATCAGCGCCCCGAACTTACCCGCGGAACTGTCGAGTTTGTCGTGCCCAAGGAGTACTGGACTCGCGAGCCTGTGGGTATGCGCTGGCTGTTCCTGATTGATGTTACGCAGGAGTCCTTCAACAAGGGGTTCCTCGAGGCGTTTTGCGAGGGTATACTAGCGGCTCTCTATGGTGGTGAGGACGGCGAGGAGGATGAGAACGGTGAACCTAAGCGCCAGATTCCCAAGGGTGCGAAGGTTGGCTTCGTCACCTTTGACAAAGACATTCACTTTTACAATGTCAAGGTGCGTGTTTTCATTACTTCCTCGAAATCCTACAATTTTCTAAACTAACCCGTCCTACAGCCAAGTCTTGAACAAGCTCAAATGATGATCATGCCCGATGTTGAGGATCCTTTCGTTCCCCTGAGCGAAGGCCTCTTTGTAGATCCCTATGAATCAAAGTATGATCAAAATTTACCCCTACTCTAATTTACTGCGACGCGACGGATGATGCTAACAAAACGACAGGGCTGTCATCACTTCTCTGCTTACGAGGCTTCCCACCATCTTCTCTACTATCAAGAACCCCGAGCCCGCGCTCCTTCCTGCTCTTAACGCCGCGTTTGCCGGCCTTGAAGCGACGGGAGGCAAGATCATTTGCTCGGCGGCCGCGCTTCCTACCTGGGGACCCGGACGGCTGTTCATGCGAGATGACGGGAAGCATATTGGGGGAGAAATCGATAAGAAACTGCTCACAACCGAGCATCCTCTTTGGACGAAGCTTGGCGAGCGCATGGCCGCTGCGGGTGTTGGTGCGGACTTTTTCCTCGCTTCGCCTTCTGGAGGCTACTTGGACGTTGCTACGATAGGTGCGGAACCCATTCTTACCCCTTTTCTACGAGTTGTTCAAAGACCCCAACTAACAGGAGGCGCAAGGCCACGTCTCGTCATCCACCGGCGGTGAGACTTTCTACTACCCCAATTTCATCGGCGGACGCGACAATGCAAAGCTTTCTTCCGAAATCAAGCACGCCGTCACGCGCGAGTCCGGTTACCAAGCGCTCATGAAGGTGCGATGCTCGACCGGTCTCCAGGTCGCCGAATACTTTGGCAACTTTATCCAACACTCGTTCGGCGCAGACCTCGAGATCGGCGTAATCGACGCCGACAAGGCCATCGGCGTCAAGTTCTCGTACGACGGCAAGCTCGATCCCAAGCTCGACGCGCACTTCCAGTCGGCGCTCCTCTACACGACGGCCAGCGGCGAGCGGCGCGTGCGATGCACCAACGTGATCGCCAGCGTTAGCGAAAACACCCGCGACTGCATGAAGTTCGTCGACCAGGACGCCGTGTACAGCATGATCGCCAAGGAGGCCGTGACGAAGCTGGCGGCGACGTCGAGCAACTTCCGCGACGTGCGCAACTGGCTGACGGAGCGGACGATCGAGGTCCTCGCGAGCCACCGCAAGCACTTCACGTCACAGAGCGCCCCGCCGGGCCAGCTGATCCTCCCCGAGCGTCTCAAGGAGTTCGCCATGTTCATGCTCTGCCTCGTCAAGTGCCGCGCCTTCAAGGGAGGAAACGAGACCTCGGACCGCCGCGTGCACGAGCTGCGCATGATCCAGTCCATCGGCGCGCAGGAACTCAGCTTGTACCTGTACCCGCGCATCATCCCCATCCACAACCTCGAGGCCACGGACGGCTTCGTCGACTCGGAGACGGGCGAGCTCAAGCTGCCGCCGGCCATCCGCGCGTCCTTCTCCAAGGTCGAGCCGGGCGGCGTCTACCTCGCCGACAACGGCCAGCAGTGCCTCGTCTGGTTCCACGCGCAGACGTCTCCCGACCTCATCGCCGACCTCTTCGGCGCCGAGCACCGCTCGCTGCAGAGCCTGGACGCGTACACGTCGACGCTGCCCGTGCTCGAGACGCACCTCAACGCCCAGGTGCGCAACATCCTCGAGTTCCTGAAGACGCAGAGGGGGTCGAAGGCGGCGACGGTTCAGCTCGCGAGGCAGGGGATAGATGGCGCGGAGTACGAGTTTGCGAGGATGTTGGTCGAGGATCGGAATAATGAGGCGCAGAGCTATGTGGATTGGCTTGTGCATGTGCATAAGGCTATTCAACTCGAGGTGAGTTTCCCCCCCTCTCTCCCTTCTTCCTTGAATGAAGGAAGTAGGAAATACTAACTTTTTATCGCGTAGCTTAATGGGTCTAGGAAGCGAGAAGATAAGACCGAGGGAGGAATCTCGTCCTTCGCGGGCTTCAGACCGAACTATTGGTAGAGAAGCAGACTTGGAGAAACAGAAGAGGAGGGAAGAAGAACGAAATGAGAACTGAAAAAGGGTAATTCTTTTGTTGGTATCATCTTATATCGTTGTAGGGGAGAGCGCTTTGGGAGAAACAGTGAGTAGAAGGAGTAGGAGGATGGATACATATATGGTCAAAAAGTTGGGGGTGTTGTTCGAGTTGAGGTTTGCTTTTATAACAAAACTGCGTTTTTGCATTGAGACGAAGTTCTAAGATTTTTTTTTTTTTTTTTTCATATCCGATTCATTTTACATTTCCCGAGCTTTCGTTCCTCTTATTGTTGCGACTATAGGAAGACTCGCCCGAGATCCTGGAATCCATCACAACGCCCTGGTGGACGGAGACTAGGTTTGCGCTTCTACTCCAAAGACCCCGAGGATGTGACGGTGGAGATTTGACAGAACCGCAGATTCGTTTCAGCCACCTTAGTACCTGCCTCCTCTTTTACTCCCCCAAACAATGAGAAAGCGACCCATCACCTACAGTCTATCCAGGGTTTCGACTCAGACGAGTAACGCCGAAGGGAAGCACATCGCTTCAACAAACACGACCACGACATCATCACATATTATCAAGAGCAACAGAAACAGACAATCAAGAAATCCTCTAACCGACTCTATTCAACTCAACTCGTACACTAACAAGAAAAAAGAGCCAACTCATACACTCTCACCGTCGGCAACAAAAATCATACAATCATTTCATAAACGTAGCACCTTCGAAACCCCCCACCTCTTCAATCGACCGTAACCTAGGAAAAGAAGAATCAAGAATTCCTCGACCTAGGAGAAAGAAGAAAAAGAAAAGAAAACGAAAACGAGAAGCTGCCTGCCCTGACTTGCCCTTCTCCAGCCCAGTCTCTATAATGCGCCCAAAATACAAAAAACAAGAAACAGTGCGACGTTCCCCATATAACCCATGTCCATGTGTACCAGGCCCATGAAATGCATATTCCAGATGTGTGCGTTCCCTCCTCTGACTTCCTCCTCATCCCTCGTTGATATAGAGCTGATATATCCCCCCTTTTTGGCCTTTTATACCGGTAAACGCCAGTAACGAACCCGCTTGTGCAAAAAGAGCGACATGAATGAATGAACAAGAAACAAAAATATAACGAAGAAATGGAAAGAAAAGTCATAGACAAGAAGGTGGAAACAACCCCATCTCTGACCTCCATGGGCCAGAGTAGTCTTGCATAGACACACCAATCTGGGTCATCAGTGCCCCTAGATGCAAAATTTCCTATCCAACACCCTCAACGCCCTCGCATCCTCGGTAAGACCCTTGCCATCCAAGCAGCCACCCATCCTAGGCGAGTTGCCCGACGAGCTCTCGGGCGCCGGGGGCAACGGGTGAAGCAGAAGGGCGGACAAGCTCGCCTTGTTGTTGTGGTTGTGGTTAGATGACGAGTTGGGAGTCTGCGACATGGTCGACGGCGCGTACGACGTATTCCTCGAAGACGTTTGCACAGACGTGGTATCCGAGTGCGCGCTTCGCGGGGGCGAGACGCTGAGAGATCTCGCTGGAGGCGTGGTGGTGCTGCTGTGCGTCGGCGCCGAGAAGCTGCTCGTGTTCAAGACGGCCTGGGCGGCGGCGGCCTGTAGGTGCTGGGCCCTGGGCGAGTCCATCGCTCGCGAGGTGGGATACTGAGGAGGCATCTGAGGAGTAGGCGGGTAGTGCGGCGTGTGAGGTGACGGCTGAGAGTGGTGAGGAGTCATCGGCGAAGGGTAGTGAGGCTGCGGCGGGAGATGCGACTGGTGCTGCTGCTGCTGCTGTTGGTGAAGAAGCATTGCTGGAGGCGGCAGCCTGCTGGAAGACGGGGGAGGAGGCGCCGGGTAACTCGTCTGGGGAGGCGGGATTTGATGAGGCTGGTCGTACGGACTAGGAGCTGACGAATAATGCGTGCTGACATGGCCGTTGGAATACGGCGGGGTGGTAACAGGCGACAAGGGCCATGAGTAGGGTTGGGGCTTGACCGAATGAGGAGGGGGCGGCGGATATTGGGCGTGGTGAGGAGGAATTCCTTGGGGTTGAGGTTGTGGCATGATGTATTGTCCCGTCGTCATGGCAGCTCTCGCCAGGGCCGGGGCCGCGCTCGAATCGCTCCAACTAGACTCAGGATAGAGACCCTTGGCGGGGATAATATGCCGTAGTTGAGGATCCGTGGAGGGCTGCAAGAGCTCGGAAGACTGGCTGTGCGACTTGGTGAAGTAGGAGATGAGGTGGAGGTGCTGGCCGGTGGACGTGGTGATGCTGAACGACTGCTTCATGAGCCCGTCGGCCTTGTACCTGTAGCCCTCGGGCTCGCCATCGTCGTGGTCGTCGTCGCTGCCTCGACCGGATTCCGGCGTCTTTCCTGACGTTTTCCTCTGGCTGCCGAATCCGCCGCCCCTCTTGCCCTCCATCTCGCGATACGTTAAAAAGCTTCCGGAAACTCGGCTGGCGCTCCATGATTTGCCGTCCGTCCACCTGCGCATGCCCGCTTCCCTCTCGTCCCAGACAAAAACGGATCCTGACCGGATGGACTGCCTTTCCTTCTCGGATAACCTGCGTTGTACCCTGGGGAATATGCCTAACCTGCAAGCCTCGAACAGCTTGATCGCGTCGGCTGGCGTCCGTACTAAACCGTAATACGTCTCCATTGTGAATCTAACCAAGACAAGACGGCGTGAATGAGGTCGACGGTGTTCGAACGTCCAGTTCTAAAGAACAAGAGAGAAAGGGTGGTAGGTGTGTTTCCGTGAAGATATAGTTCGTTTGCAGGAAAAGATATTTGATCCTTTCCAACAATCGTCTCCTAAATCTTCACCTGATGTGAAGAGATGAAAAAAAAGCGTAGATCCCTCTTTTTCTCTGATAATAGAGAAATATGAGGTGAAAGATGACGGAGCGGCTCGGGATCTGTGGTTCCTCCAATGTCCTCTCCTTATAGGACTAATAAGTCGTTCCCTGCTCTCCTAGAGCTGCCCAAAGTTGCGATGCGATGGGGAAACGGGGGCGTGTGCCGCGAGACCGAGTACGTTGCGAGTCTGACCTGTCCACACACAAAGGTCTGGGAATGTCGATTGTCGACCGCTGATGCTGTCGGTCGTCCTAGATTGTGGGCGCGGGGCGATGATTGTCTTCTTCCGCAGGGCAAGTCGAGTCGAGTGCCAAGCGATCTGGAAGGTCTGTCGAAGGTGTCGAAGGTGAGACGTCTCGAGAGTGATGTGAGGAGGGGGGGAGGTAGATCAGTTTTGGAAGTGAGAGGGAGAGAAAAGGTCGGGAAGAGACGAGGTGTATAAAGGATCAGAAGAGCCGTGCGTGCGTGCGCGTGGAGGAGGTGGTAGATCCCTGGTTACTCAAATAGGGATATTTGATGGAATTAGTCCTCTTAAAGGTCCTTTTTTAGAGCGACTGCATGAATGATGGCAGTGTTTGAAGAACGGAACGGCAGGAGCTTTGAGGGGAGGGGAGGTGGGGTGGAATAGAAGAGTGGAAGGGTGCAAGGTGGAAAGGGTGTGTGATGGATCAAGGAGTGTATATGTATCTGCCGTGGCGTCCGTTTAGGGATTTGGGGGTTGAGAGCTTTAAGTAGGAGTGGTAATTGTAGGGTACGTCAGTTGTGTATCGAGAGTTAAGTAGTGGAGTGCAGTGTACCGGAGTGGAGTAGTTGTAGTGTACGAAAGTACGAAGTATGTAAGTAACTTGTAGGGAAGAGAAAGTCGAGTAATGGGTTAAGTACAAGTAGAGGTCGGCAGGAGAGTATGCAAAATACAAGTATTGATGTAGGTAGTGGACGAGTAAAGTGGAGCTGATGTTGTATTAGGGTCAAAAAAGCCAAGAGGACAGGGCAGATGCCAATGTCATTCGCCGTCCACTGAGGCGTGTACAAGCGGTGGTACGAAGTGCTTCGTACACTCCACTACGTCGTACGTCGGATCCGCAATCCACTAGTGGAGAGAGTTCTTTAGACCATGTGGGGGAACCGCAAATCTGCCATCCTGCGCCAAGGGAAGAGATGGCGGGAGCCAGGCAAGAACAATCGATTGTGCTGCGCTGCTGCGCAGTGTTTTGCGTACTATTGATATGGTAATGCCTGTTAGCAGGAAACGTATTTGTAACGCAAGATTAAACGCATCAAATCAAATAAATTCCATCACGTAGTCCTGGTGCGCACTTACGCACTCCGTCCAGGATGTCGAGGACTGAAGGGGGGTGCAAAGAAGCTCATGCTGCGGGAGAAGGAAGGAAGTAAGGTTTTTGGGCTGGGCTAGGCTAGCTGATGAGCCTACTTCGTATTCCCAAAAGATACTTTCCACTATTGTGGGTGGAGCCTATCTGCATGCGGTGTATTTTTCACACAGCACTCTGATACAAGGGACCCACCCTAACAGAGGAACAAGGGAAGAGGAAGTCAGTGTGTGTGGTGTGTACTCTGTAGTGTACCAGCAGTGTACTTGGCATCTCAAAAGGGCCGCCCCAAAACTTCAATTGTGGGTCTCCGGTTATGGTGGCGGCAGGGGGGTTACGTACACTATAAGTGTGCTTGGTGGGTGCTGAAATCGATGGGAAGGTGGAGGAGGGGGGCCGTTGGTGATGACAATAGGAAAGGGAAAGACCGCGCCATGTGTACATGTAGCAGCAGGTAGTTTATTCCCAGGGCAGGGGGGAGGGGTGTCCGAAAAAGACAGGGAAGGCGTTTTAGATAGTGGAATAAGGTACAACATCGGAGTAAGTATCTTTCCCACACAGGCACACACCTGCTGTCGTAACCCCATACCCTAGAAACCATGGAAAGAGCAAGGCCACGAGTGCACTTTCATGCTATTCTCGATCTTTCCAGGGATTTGTATTGGATCAAGATCGTGATCTGATTGACGGCACGTCAAGAGACTCGATAGCATCATCAGCTTTCGTGGTCCGCGATCCCCATATCGATCTTTCCCAGACATGCAGACGGTTTCAACTAAGGGCCGTCTTTGTTCGGGAATCGGGGTGTTGTACTGAGGTACAGTGAGTAAAACCAGCAATCTCAATCCATCCATCCCCGTACTTCGTAGAAAGCTCGGAGAAATTGCTGGAAAAGCGGCGAGCTCATCAGTGGGTGGGAACTGGTACGCGGAAGGGTACAACCGTAATGTACACTAAGTTACAGTAGCGTCATGTACTCTACCGGAGAGACTGCGGAGTGTTGGTAAACACTAGGGAATAGTGTAAAGTACGGAGTAGTGTGGTGTGTGTCAATAGAGAATTATGCCTGCCCGGCTAGCGTGGCACAGAAGATGGGGTCGGGTCGGGTCTGGGCTTAATGTTCCAAATATGAGTGCGGACGACCCACCGAAGCCGTCAGAGCCGATCAAGGAGCATCGCTCGATTAAAACTGCCCATTCAAGCGGGTTCCAGTGCATTGAAAGGGTGGCAGCCCGCGCCCGAGGGAACTACCCAAAAAGAAGGAACTGGTGGAAATGGGGAGAATGGGGAGATCAGTACCCATGCCCGCGGCCTTGTCGAGGAGGATTTGCGAAGCATCTTTTGACGCATTGTCTCCACCCACTTGCCGGGAGGGTGGTCCACTAGTGTGGAGGGCTTTTTGAGATGATGATCCCCCTGTTAAGCTTGAAAAAAAAGGCTCACTGGTAGGGTTCTCCTTGAAAACAAGGAATCAAGACTCAAATGACAGCCCTGCCGAGGAAGGGGAAAGGTAGAAGCAACAACACTCGAGGAGTAGATGAGATGACAATGGTAAGGGGCCAATTTCGTCGACTAAGACGTTGGCCTCATTACATTGACCACATCGTATGAGGTCACATGCACTCGCCTTGCTCTTGGGCTATAAACTTGGCCCATATGGTGTTAAACTCACTCGAGGCTTCTCTGGACCATGGGGGATTGTGACAACAGCATCGCGGACGCATCAAACATCTTGTGGACCTTGAACCCTGACGAGACAGTGAAGGGGCACTCCAAACTAACCCACCCCTCAACCCTGTAGGGCAGTCGACAGAAAAAGGGTCTGGTCTGGGCAAGGAAGATTGACGGCGGATAATCTGGAAAAGTGGAAGGTTGTGCCGACGAATTCAAGAACGACTGATGAACATCCAAAGAAATACACACGACATTACACGTACCTGGTCGTTTCGCACAGGTCCCTCTTGTTTCGGGTTGTCAAGATGCACCCACTTCAGCTGGTTTGACAGCTCCACTGGGGCACCCGCGAAGTACGTAAACACTGATGTTTTCTCCCCCCCTGTGGATGTTTCAGCTTGCTCAATAGAGTATTCGTAAACGATCGGGCGGTGCCGATTGGGAGAGGGCCCAGGGAGTCGAATTGGTAAAGGTTCTATTTTGGAACACGACGATAATATTAATCATCTACCTCGTCAAGTTCTATGCGAACTGGGGGTAGCATGCAACTTTGGCGAATGGCGTGGTCGTGGTGACTGAGCCAAGAAAAGAAGGGGGAAAGAGAGGGCCAGGCACGAATGCGCATAAGGGACTGACTCTATTTTGAATTATTTTGAACGGTCTTGAGGCAGCGCACAGGAATAAAGACTAGATAATAGAACTCCGGAACGGGGGTCTAGAACTCCCTCGTCGCTGGAGCTGACGCAGCGGACGACCCGAAGCAATAAGGAGCACACGATATCAAAGAGTACGTACAAACGGGGACAGAAAAAGAGAAAGTGGAACCAAAGGAAACCTAAAACCCCAAAGAGTCGAGGCGGAGTTTAGAGATGGTCCAGACAAGACAACAGAACACGGGAAGTAAAGCCGGTAGACTCGTAGAGGTAGAGGTGCAATTTGGATTAAGGTTGACAGGATCTGCGAGATGGTGTTCAAGTAATCTTGAGCACGTTACCCCGATCGGTGGAAAAGTTGACAGCGTTTTGGTATCACGAAGGCGCAAATCGGCTGGTCATTGGGCCAAGATTACAGATTGGGTTTCTTGAGGGGTGCGGGCTGATCGTAAAAATTGTCACCGAGACATGAACCCTTGATTGTGTCTAGAACTCTCGCCGGTTATGAACTACACTAGATGAACGAGGCAGTCTGCAGTCTCGCCGTCATCTTCCCTTCTCTCTTTCCTCCTATCGAAATTTATAGTTATAAGTACCCTAGACAAGAGAGTGGGCACACTCCCGCCGTACCTCGTAGTTCGCAGTTTGCGTGTCATGGCGGGGCAAGGAGGGGCAAGGAGGTTTGCAAAGGTACGAAGTAAAAAAGAAAGATTTGTAGATTTGCTTTTTCCGCTGGTCGGATCTGGACATTTTTCAGCCCTGCCAGCTGCTCTCCGCACATGCAAGCTCCGGCCATCCGGAGAGTGGGGTGCTCTTTCCCTTATTGTTTCCTTCTGTCTCGGGGTCTACATAACCTACATGACTGCTGCACCAACTTCCAAGTACTTCTTGCTACAAAGTCAATTACGAAGGAGCGAAGTAGCTTACTACTTGCTTCATTTTGAAGGCCGTCGAGGTGTGCTTGCGCTCTATGACACCCACATGCATAACAAGCTCGGATTATCAATTGCTTACTTGTGCAGTCTCTACAATTGCCGCACGAGAAAAGCAAGATGTGCTAAAGCTCGTCGGCCTAGTCCGATCACCAGGCTGGCATCTAACAACTATCAGGCTTAGTAAACATCCTCAAGGCTGTCATGGAAAGAACACCTTGCCACGTCGGCCAATTCCGATGTTGTCGAGCCTGCATTCAGGCTTCTAGACCCAGGTCTGTTCGAGAAGTGACAGGCAATTATGCTCCCGTTAATTCTTGAAGCCACCATCTGCCTTAAAATCGCAGATGGCGGTCACGTTGATGATGTCTGCTGCGGAGTAAGCCAGCCAGGCTGTCCATCGCCCTACTCCGTACAGCCCCGGATCTTTTCGATCTCATGTTCCTGAGGAAGATGCCGAATAGATTTACCGCATGACATGCCTCTGCTGAATCGCCAGTTGCATCTTACTTCGCGCTTGGATCATCAAGTTTTATGAGTTTGGTGCTGGATCTAAGACTCGTTGACTTTTTCTCGAGCGGGTGTAGTTTGCTCGCCTCCCAGCATCCTCGAAGCCATGTACCTACGTACTTTTCCAGGCTGAGTCTAAAGTGCGCCTGGCAGGTGCCACCAGAGCTTATTCCACATCTGGGGAGCCCGGCCCATTCCCTGTCCTTGGTTCAGGCTCTCTGGACGCTCTTCACCTACTTTGCTTTGTAAGACACCACCCAAATTAAGGTCAAGTTTATTATCATACCCTTCCCAGCAGGGTCCTGTTCATCGAGGTACAGTTTAGCTAATATGTTAAGACTCGCTACTTCGCAATTTCTATTCCACAATTTGATGATATCCCCACGATGTAGCGTTGTACCCTCACTCCAACATCCCCAAGGCTGATCCATTAATCAAAAGTCTGACGCACATGGCTGGGCGTTTGACTTCCTGACCGAACTGTAATGTGTCCGCCTCCCCTGGTATTTCGATCCAAGGGTTCGTGAGCTATCATCAAATTAATCACGGGCTTCTTCATTTTTCCCCCTTCATGTTGACTAAGCGTAACCTTTATCAAACCGTTGCTACACGGCGAAGGACAAGTTCTTCTGCTCTTCAAGCATTTAATGGGGTTGATAGGATATTCATCCCGTTTATGAAAATAAGCATCCTGTATTCGATGGAGAAGTTGCATACGGAGTACGTTATCTACTGGTCTCTCCTTTTTCGTTGGGTGACCGAGGACACACCGAGCCCAGTCAGACAAAAAGCAAGCCCACTAATGACCACACCACATCTAACGCATAAACCCGACCAGATCTACCGAGTAGAGTTCCCCAACAGCAAAATGACGATCTAAGAGTGGCTTCCCACCTCCTAGCTCTAACCCCATCATTTCCCTTGACCGATTTTGTCGCAGTGCATCCGAATTAGGAGCGAGTGCTTCGTAGAAGATTTCCTATTTCCCAGAACGGGAAGGATCTCGGCGGTATCTCGAAAATGGCCGAACATTTTGTGTTTCCCACAAATGATGCCTTCCTTGTCATCCTGATGATACTGTTTGGGAGGCTAGGCATACCGTCGTGGCACTAACTCCACGAAGGCAGAGCGGTTCCGTATAACCAACCCATTCGTCCTTCACCGTATACACTACTTCGTACTTCGTATGTGAATTGCAGTGACGTTAAGCCCAGCGCCTCCGACCCACCCCGTAATTCGCATCACGTACCCACGAGCAGAAACGAACCCGGAGAATTTGCGACCATCACCATCCATATCCATCGACACTCTCGTTTTGACGATGACCTTACGAAGTATTGTGCGTGACATTTCAGGATCTGCCAGGGATCCGGATAGCCTCATACTGAGAACGAGGGGATCTTGAGCCTCGAAACACAAAACACGAAAGACTATGATGCTACCTAGAGAGGATATTTGACTTTGCACAAAGGGGACCCGCATGAACAATGTTCGCTTCGTAACACAGCCTGGCGAGCACAAGAAGCGACTTGAAGGATTTAGCTCCGCATCCACTACGAGGCCTCAAAAAACATCTGATATCGGACGGATTGCGTCGCACTGCATTGGAAACAGGTTGCATGTCAAGCCTCCGTCGTCCAACATCTCACGAACTCCCAACGACAGCCAAGTGCGACGATGCTGCTCCATGGGGGTTGTTGGGTCCCCCGACGATGGGCCGAGCCAAGACACGTTCGTGGGAGCCGAACCTCGCGATCACTGGGCAACTTTGCTCATGTTTTTTTTTGCTTCCCTGTTCCTTGCAGGATAGTTAACTCGAGACTGCAATATTATTCTTTTTCAATTTATATTTTACTTTTGATCTCCGCCTTTTTTCTTCGGTGAGTCCGAAGAATGAAAAAGGGCCCTGCCCTCTTCGTATCCTTCTGTACCCAAGATCAACTGCTTCACAAACCTCTCCTGTTGGCCCGGCGGATCGAGATGGGTTCACGCGCCTGTGTCGATCGAAACCCAGTGCAAGGCAACGTATGGACCTGGTACTCGGCGATCGTGCCTGCATAGCAAATCCAAAGAAAGGATCTGCATCTGGTCTTTGCGTCTCGCCCTGTCCTTGCCCATTTAGGAAAAACCAAAAACCTCTACCTTCAGAAATCGAACCACCAGTATCACCATCCCAGCCAAACCGGCGACCAACTCTGTGTCCTGATTGCCCAATGGACGAACGGAACTAAACATAAACTCTCCCTAGTTTAACCTTAATGCCCACCCCTTTCCTCCTCGCTTCGGCCTTCAAACCAGGCCACACTTCCGTGTGCGGCGCGAGGATTTATTTTGGCGGAGGAATCACGCTACATATCCCCACGTAAGCCTTGGCTAGCGAGATGCCCTGCCGATCGCCTCCAAATCTATGCTTGTCTTGGCTACTAATTTTCATGTGTAATTGGTTGATGTGATGTTCCAGATTTGGATGTTCGAAACGTGTGTTCACCGAAGAAAATATTACTCCGTAATTGGAGACAAGTTATAGATGAAGTAGACACTAAGAACTGTCGCCTACGGAGTATTGCTCATGAGACAGAACGTAGCTTTTAATGATCCACTCTTTCACTCCCCGACATGCGACTCGCTGTCGAGGATGCACCAACATACCAAACCAACTTATTTTGAGCCTGCCGAGATGGGGGGATTGGGGAAACGGGAAACGGGAAACATTCGGCTGAGACATTTTGGCTGTTGGAAATGTCAACAGCGAAACAATGTTGGATCTTCGACAGGAACAAGCATAGAGCACCTTCTATGTTTCCGCATTCTTCTCCGTGCTTCTCTTTTTTCTTTTCCATTTTCCTTCCCTTCCTCCGTTTCTCTGGCCTTAATTAATTAATTAATTATTTATTTTATTTATTATGATGTTTTTTTATTTTTATCTTGGCCCGGCCATGAGCCACGCTCTCCCTCGTTGATGAGAAATCAGGCAGCTGGGAATAAGACAACAACTCCTTCCCAGTTGGTATTAGCAGTGTTCTCCATGCATGCAGGTTGTGGGGAGTGCGACGACGGGACGCGGCGGGAAGCAAGACAAGGGCGACTTTGAATTTTGGCGCTACGAACAGAAGAGGTAACGGAACGAGCCCCAAGCAAAACATGAAGGATCAGATGGGATGTCACCCCTCATGTCTCTAATGTCTGAGTGTTGGTCGTTGGTAATTTGAGCTCTAAGATTTGCTTTCTGTGACTTGATTTAGGCGTTTAGTGATGTTGGCGCAGGACTTCTGACTGAATTTTTTTTTCCCCCGGGATTGGGTTTGGCCGTACTTGTAATTTCTTTTTTTTATTTTAGTGATTTATCCTCTTAGGTCTCTGTGAGGACGAAGTGCAGATATGCACAGAGGCTTCAACTTCTGTATGGAAGTGAATCTGATGTTCACTCCGAAATAAGATCAAGAAGCAACCTCACACTACAATTTACAAGTACTCCTTTCTCCATCTCTGGAAAGCGAATAACAATGAATTGCCGCTTCTCATCGCCGGGGCCGAAGACTCGCCCGGGACACTCGGAAGAAACGCTCCGGAGTCACGGGGTCCTCTATTCCCAGAGAGGATGTAAACCAGAGACACACGAGAGATATAATCTATGCGTACACTACACTACACGACTAGGTTATAATGTGTGGAGCATACCTTAATCGGATCTAATTAATGCAGGGCCACGCAGTAAATATCTTGGAAGCTCCGTTACAAATTACAAAACTTGAGGTTAATTGGCAACTTGCGACGCATCCTTTCGCTGATAGTCGTGATTGGGAATAGCGCAGGTGACATGACGGGAAACCTGGGGAGCAACCGCAACACAAAATGCACTAAATGTATTACGGTCTGAGCATAAATTGGGCCTCCGGAGTGTGCCATTTGGTACATTAGGGGGGACTTGGCTTTCTTCGAAGGATGGATTCGGTGATAACCCACCTTTCCATAGAGGAAGGAGGTTTTCGAGAGACTTTTGTGACAGAATGACCAAGACGACAGTCAGCTTGGCGGTGTTGAAAGGAGGCAAGCTCGATGGAGTCAAGTCCGGAGTGCAGTCAGAGTGGAGCTTATTCAAGACTCAAGAGTACTAAGGGCTGTGATTTCGGTCGCTGAGAATGGTTTCTTACGCCTGCGACGTAGAGTCACGAGTTGACAAAGTAAACTACTTTCCTAGTTTGTGGTAAAGTTTTTCTGGAAACTCGGCTTTAGCTCTGTTGATTAGCGTCGACTTGGACCATCACCGTCCCCCACATAGTGTTGCAATCCGTTGGTTTTGGGGCGCGATTAGGGGATAAATACCTCTATGCACCATCAGCTCTAGTCGGATCGGTCGATATTGGTCGATAATGGTGCAGGACGCCTGGAGAAGCTGTACTTTTCGTGCTGTTGACCTGTTAAGTGGCACACCTTTCGGGGCCGAAGCCCCCGAATGCCGGATACGTAGGGAGTAAGCACTAAGACACCATCGACAAATGATGGCTCTGCCGCAGCTTCCGACGACCGGCTCCTTCTTGCCGGTTTAAGTGCCTCGATGCTGTCAAAGTGAGAGCGAGAGGTCTGGGTAGAGATGGGGCTGAAATCTCTTTTTGTTTTCTTTCGTTTGGCTTCTTCGTAGGAATTCTCTTGGCAGATTTTCCCAGGACCACGGAGAATCTTCGCGGATCGGCATTCTAAATCTCTTTCGAACAACGCAGGCGAGTGTGATGTCAGCGATTCAAGCTTTTCTCCTAAGGTGCCCCTTGACCCCTTCTCCACTCCCCCACTCCGGGCCGGCCTATTATACACGTACGTTATGCCTATCCTTACGACAGCCAAAATGCCCCCCTTTTACAGCCTCGGCGGGTTTTTCTTGGTAAGGCCTTGCTGCTTCGTAGGCCTCTCGTTGACCCACTGTTATGGGGCGGAGACTTTTTTTCTCATGGGATTCGGATTCCTTCGGCGTCCCACCGCTTTGAGCGGGAAAGGAGGAAACAAAAAGTGCCTCTGAAGGATTTCACTCTGATTTCCACCCATGTGGTCCTTGAGGGAAAATCCCCTAAAACAAAACACATCAACGTCTAAAGGGGTGTAATACTACCCAACCTGATGATGCGCAGGAACTCACCCGGTCGATCAGAATAGGGTACTTACCTGCGAAGTAGCGTAGCATATTACCTTTGATAATAAGCCCAAGCCTCGATTCCCGCACCGGATACGGGCGGATATCGTGGGATTAATACGTGGGATTAATACGAAGCATTAATATTATCAACTCAAAAAAAGAAGCACACGTCATCGCCCTGTCCAAATAGCCCTTTGTTGCCGCTCCAATATCCCCTTTTGTCTAAGCGGGAAAGCCTACTTTAGAAAGTAAAATTTGCGGTGCGCGTCGTCGCTCATCAAGGGGCAACTCCCACGTTTCGGGGCGTCATCTCCACAAATGAACCAAGTCTTAGCACCTCATATGAAATCGCGTGGCGCTTGTTACAGGTTATTGCGCCGCCACCACTCCGTTTTTATTTATATCCTCCATACTCCGTAGTTTTACCTTCGGAGAGAAATCGTAAGATTGCCTGCCCGCTGGATTTAGGCTTCGGATTTATGGCGCCGGTCCAAGCAATGGGAGGACGAGTTCCCTCAGCTCAACTGTTGTCACATGCCGTAAATCCGTATATCCGCTCAGAACCTTGTCGCGGATTTACACAATAGAGTATGTACCTCCCAAGTGGATGCTTCGAGATCTGCCAAGGACAAAAGAACTGGTTCGTATTATTTTACAGTTGTCATGGGGAAATGTCGGCATGGCGAAGTTTCTCCACCAACGTACATGGCCTAACACCGTATTAAGCTCGCCGAGCCTCTTCGTGCCCACCAGCGATTGCCGAGCCCTGAGGCTTGAGGAAAGCCGTTGAGCGTAAAAGGGAACTTTGATTGAAGCTTCCTGACAAGGGGGACCCGCACCAAAGGGCGCGGGGCCTTGGCAAACATGTGGGCGAGCAATTTATTAGATAAGCTTATATTGAACACGACTTGTGTGCAGAAGGCGCTGCCGAGATTTACCACTCTGCGAGGTACACTCCGCGATTGCAGGCGGACTTTTTTCTTGTCATCCTGTGGAGTTCGCACTAGTGAGGGAGGCATAACTCATAATTGACAACCTTTGCCCCTTGAGGTAACCGCTCAGGTGGAAGCCGCAGACAGATAGAGTGCATTAGGCGGTCTTACTGGTCCAGACCCCATGTTGGCGGACTTCTCGGCCTCCGCTCCATCAAGTGTGGGCGCTCATAATCGAACGACTTTCCAGCTTCCCATGTGTCTGGATCACAGCCGAAAAAGAAAAAAGTCTCCGTCACCCCTCCCCTTCCCCTGGATTTTTAGTGCGAGAGATGACTTGGTACACTGCTTGTACTTTTCGACTGCTCACGACGCTTCGGTGGGTCTACCTGAAAAATCTCCTAATTTGCCCATTTATCTCCTACTACGGCGGGCTGAGATACAGTGGAGAGTCGAGGTACGTCTGAAGTATACGCATACGTGATGGGTGTGGCGCGGTCCATGCCCGTGTTTCCTCCGCGCATTAGTAGAGGGGGTGAACTCTTTTGTACTCTACTCTTGTTGTGAAGGAGTGGGCGTCGAGGCGTGCGTGTGGACATCGAGGTTCACCCCGGTTCGCGAGAACGATCCTGCACTTCTGCTGCAACTCTAATGCCGTTAGAGTAGGGGGAAAGGGAGCGAAGGAGCGAAGGAGTGAGGGAGTGGGCGTAAGCGTAAGAATCCTTTCCCTTTTTTGACCCATGTTGGTTGGGACTTGGGAATAAGCGTAAGATGAACGGAACCTATTATTTCGTTCGTACGATATTCGGCTTGGGGTGTGTTCGAAGCAGGGCGTTGGGGGATGAGAAAACGTACGATGTGAGGTTGGAATAGGAGGGCCAATCACGCGGCGGGTATTGGTCTTTTTTGGTCAAACGACATGGGAGGATCGGCGAAGGGAGAAAGAGTTAAAAAAAGGAAATGATCCAAGGCGACGATCTTTGGGGCGCAGGTTTAAGAGAGAGAAAAAAGAAAATGTTTTTTCTTTTTTCTGTTTCGTATCCATAAATATAGCACAAGACTCGACCAACCATGAAACGCAATTTCCCGCTGGTCATCAACTGACGACGACGTGGGAGATACATCACAAGAACTCGATGCAGGAGCACTTCGGACTCGGAACTTGGCCTTGGAGTGGCAGAGTATCATCGGGTAAGTTGGGAATGGAGAAACTTCCAGGACTGGCAGTGATCTGTACTCTTCGAGCGGCATATTCAGGGCTGTTGGGTATTGTGGTGCGATAGACATTGACGGGATTGGGGGTGGGATGGAGTAGTTGACGATGCGTCGATGGATTCTCTCGTCTGCATATTATGCCCATCTCTTCCTTCAACTCCTCTAACTTCGCAGGTAATAATAGTAAGCAAATGTATTACCGGGAAAGGCAGCCGCAGGTCAATCCCAAATACTTTGCCGACAAAAAGCGCGGCATGACGATCCATCCTCGTAAAAAGCACAGCTTGAATAATAAACGTCCAACAGAGAAACAGAGAACAACTTCAGGGAGCTCGCTTAACCAGCAACAATCCCACTGCCATTCCGACGGGTGGTAGGTGAAAGGTGTCTTACTGGGTAAGGACGTCCACTCGGTCTGAGAACCTACCCCTTGCCTGCCGATGCATCTCTCGGGCGTGGTTGTGAGACTTGGGGGCTGCAGAAAAAAAAAGCCCATGAAGTTCAGGCAGGCAATAGTACATCGTACGAAGCTGAAAAAAGCAAAGGAAAAGACCAGGGTACAGTGTCGCTTAGACGGACTGCAGCAGTTTGACAGAAGAGGTTGAAACAACCAAGACATCAGGTTCTTATCGGGAAATACATAATACAACTTCGTACTCGTAGATAGAGTCCGAGAGATCCATGAGCTAATCGGCTTTAAACCCTGATCGAATCCCCGCCTGTTGATCTTAAAGTTCATTTACACTTCTTCGTAATGATTAGCAACCTCATGGAGTACGAGGCTTAATTCTCGGAGCCGCTCGATGATCTTCGCGCTTTCCCAACCCTCAACAATGGGATAAGTCATTCCCGCGCTATTCGAGCCTGTTGAAGATAGAGTTCGGCGGGAGAGAGTGCTTCTTTTACCGCGCTTGAAAGAAAAGGCAGAGCGGTTTTACTTGTCAGGGAACTCTTCTGAAGTACGCAGGCTCGACTTAAAGGGGGTACTTCCTTCCCCATAGTTCCCGGCCGAGAAGGGACAACCGCAAGTACTCGCGTGTATGGGTCGGCCGATTTAAGGTGGGTTTGAAGTGGATTTGGGGTGGGGGGTGGGGGGTGCGTCAAAGGTGACAATGGAAGGAGGTCAGGGTCGCGGGAAAGGATTTCCCTCTCTGGCTGATGGGACCTTCTTCTTGGCTCACCGCACCGTAATTGTACGTGTCATATTCAGAAGTGATTGTTAATGTCCACTGCTTCATCAGTAGGTTGGTGCCAACCACAAAGCAGCCAATACCCTTCAATACCGCGGTCGTGAACGGCTAGCGCACCCACAAGGCGTTATCCGCCAGGCGGACTGCATTTCCCAAGTCTTGGCATCTACCTTTTCTCCACGACAATACGAAGTGGTCAAGGACCAACACTCGGCGAGGAAGGAAATGAAATGAGTCAACAGAAGGACTGTGTCCACCATGCACCTTGGACCAGGAGGCCCTACCTTTTCCAAGGCAATTTCAAGTGTCATCGATCCTTTTGTTTTCTCAGGGGAGATTAGATAGTAGGGCTGGGATGAGTTCCATTCTTCATCGAAGGTCACCGATGGAGAATCTTTGGTTGCGAGTAAGCTACCATATCACTTGCTTCGCTGATGCTGGGAAGCCCGGTCCGGGGAGACGAACTCTAATTTCCCTGCACAGGGAAGTAACTTGGCGAAGGATCAGATCTCGCCAGGGAGCAATATTAGAGATGCCCTGGGAAATATTGCCCATGAATTCCTCTGCAGGTCATAATCTCCAACTGAGGCTGGTTTGGAGAGGCCTCACAAGGGGACGGACCGGGAATCTCGAGCTCCCCCACCGGCTCTTTTTTCCGACTTGGTTGAAGCTTTGCGCGAAAGCCACGAGGAAACATGGGTAGAAACGGTCCGAGCGAGGTTCAGTGCGAACACGAAGACAAGCCACGAAATCCTCGAAATGTTACCGAGTACTTTGTCGTACGAAGTACCTATTATCATGCAAGCTGTTGGGTTGAAGCAGGTTTGCATCAGGCAATAAACCTGTGTAAAACGACACTTCACGAACCTTTCAAACTGTTGGATACTTTTCTGGCGCCGTACGGATAGATTCTTAGTGCTTATTCAAAAAAGCCCAAAGCCAATCCAACGCTGAAGAGGAAAAGGTACAGAATACTCAGTATCAATCTTGCAAAGCCCCTAATAGCCGGCCGGGGCCCCTGTTAAAGAACACGTGTTAGCCCCGTTCTCAGGACGCTATCGACGGCGCCGGAGATAGGGTAGTAATGACGAGTCTCCGGCCTCGTGGTGGGTGGGGGGAAACTTTCGCCCAACTCGACCAAGGGTTGAGTGCTGTCCTTCGCACGGAGTACGAAGTAAACTATGAAATGTGTATCTACGATCGACATCTTTACGAACGAAAATTGTACGTGAAGAGTACGAAGCAAGAGCTCTAATCAGAATAAGATTGGGCAGCCAAAACGTTAAAGCAAAACTGGGGCGCTGGAAGGATCGACTAGAGTCACGCGACAGCACACAGTCAATATCAAAAGTGCAAACAGGTATTGTGTGTTTTTGGTTGGATCAAACAAGTTTCTGTCATGCATCCTTGGATTGGAAAAAAAAGAAAAGAAAAGAAATTCTCAAAAGCCGAGACAGACTGCCGAAAGCACATGCGAAGCCAGCTCGCCGAACTCGGGCTTGACGCAGCGCTCACGGGCCTAAACTTGCAGGAGTCATAGGGCCTGACCCCTGATCAAAAGGCGCCAAAAGCAATTTTCCAGAACGCCGCATCAGGCCACCACCGCCTAGTTTGCTTCGTATGCGTATTCACAGGGAGGGCACAGTGACAGTAACTCCGCACTGAGTACGGGTGGATAAGGGCAATCTGGGCTGTGACCTCTCCACTTTAACACCCACCGTCTTGACCGATGCCGCCCTGCCAAATGCTTGTGGAGGGTGGTGTACCGGATCGGTACACATCAATAATCCGGATTACTCCAGGAAACCGCTAGTAAGGTTATTCCATCCCTAGTCTGGCTGCATGTCAAGGGCAATTACGGACGAATTACAACATGGTTACGGAGTACTCAGTAGGGAGTAAGTACGAAGTAGTGTACAGAGGAGGCATGGCCTGGCTGGTGGCGAAAGTTAATTATGAGAATAACCTTTTTAAGTTTTTCGAAAGCATGTTCGAGAATGAGGTTATCGGAGCTTTGTGCAAGATCAATGGATGATAATAAGCATCGTAGTCAGGTTGACAAATCCGCATAGTTTACTTTCATTCCCTCCCTGTTCCTGATACTTGCCACATGTATTGACTGATCGATCTCGTTCTTCATCTGTCAAACGTTGTTTCGCAATAAAATCTCCCTCCTCTGTCAGCGCCTCGCCCACAGTCCCAAGAGCGCCCTTGCCAGGCATGACTCGTTATGTACTAAAAAGGTAAAGATGGGCGGGAGCACGCTGACTCGGTGGGTCCTTCCCTTCAGAGCTCGTCACACCACTCCATTCCTTCAGTTGCTGGTCTTGGCAGGCCTGGACTGGGAAACGGACGACGCGTTGCCTTTTGACTCGATTTGGTGGGTGGGGGGTGCAGGGAGGGGGGCGTGGGCGAAACTACCCCTGGTTAAGCTTAATTCATGGGCGAGTAATCGTAAGCGGGATTATTTTGCGCCAAGAGCAGTGCGACCCGGCTTGGAAATCTGGATTCACTGCAGACAAGGGAGCTCGAATGTGCCTCGGCTCAAATTGTCACCTGTGCCTCCTTCTTTCATTGCCAAAAATAACGAGCCAAATTCGATTGAGAGGGCCTTTCCTTTTAGGGGCATTGTCAGAATGCTTTTTCGGATTCATCGAGTCTTGTCGGCGCGTTCATAGACCCCGTCACCGAAGGGGTGGGATAAGGCCATTGCCTGCCGAGAATGTACACTGTTTTGACCCCGCCAAGGTAAACAAGTCGAGTTTGAGTCAAACCGCCTGTCAATAATACCTTGTTAGGAAAATGGAAGCACGAAGAAAAAGGACTCGTCACGAGCCTAAATAATTACTGGTCTTCCTTGTGCACTATCGTACTGCCAAGCAGCAACTGGAGGCTTCAGATGACAGCCCCGCCCCACAGCACAACATCCCGGAAACAGAGAAAACCCGCCAGATGCGAGAGGGAATGCATGTCTTGAACACGTTTGAGCACGAGTTATCCAGCCCCAGACAAGATGACAAGAAAAAAAATTGGAGCACCACGATCTGCACATAAGATTAACGCACCCCTCCCATTTCTCGCTTTTGATACCTCGGTATGAGAAAACAGCCAGGTCGGCTTTGGATTTCAAATCAACATCCGATGATTTTCCGAGTCGTGCCCTGTCCCTCAAATTTGGCCCCCAAAGAAGGTTCGACATAAGCTTCTTACCCCGAGTAGATTATTATTACCCTATAATTGTAGATTACATATGCGATCAGATCTCCCCCACTGGCAAAGTACTATACTTTAAATGCACGAAGTAAAGCACAAGGAATAATTGAAGCCAAAACCGACCATCACCGTCTGGGCGAGGCACACCGGGCGAATCGTCCCACCAATGCTTCCCCTGTCCCGTCGCAACTTCTTGATGACGCGTCGCTCTTTTGGTATCAGCAGGTGGTCAGCCAAGGAAAAAGAAAAAAAAACCAAGGAGCGCAGAGAATCAAATGTGGAAAAGAAGGGTCGTCTCCCCTGCCTGCTTTCGCCCGCTGGGGGCGTGCGACGTGCGTCCGTCCTTTCCGGGGGGTGGTTCGCTTGAGTGGGGCTGACGAGGCTATTTTGCCCACTACTTTGTACCGCATGTACTAACGATTGTAGTAAAAAGTACATCGACGCATGCTTGAAAATGTGAGTGGGGCCAGACAGGGGACCCACTCCAAGGACCCACTTTTCGACGAAACCTTTTTTGACTTGAGACCTGCCTTCTGAGGTAAAAATGCGAAGTATTCTCAAAGTCAACTCACCCCCGGCCCAGCCCAGATGAAAGTGCGATGATCTTTACCAACAACAGGTTAGGGTGCAGTTCATTGAGGTTGCTCATTGTCGCGGCATATTTGCACAATCGTTGCATTATCGTACATAGTCCAGGCCTCGCCCTGGATCGAAGACAATCCTTCCCCCCGGGAATTTGAACATCCCCCTCTTCCTTGATTCCGGCGTGCTTGTTGCCTATTACTACATACCTATGGATCTCTCAGCTCTTCCTCTTTCGCCTTGCAAGGCGGCCATTATTGGGATGCCTCCTGACGTACGATGCACTTGTACTTCGTAATGTGGTACAATCTCTAAAGTACTGCGGATTATCTCCCAAGATGCAAGTACTTCGGATCTATGCATTGTTACTTTGTATGTATACATGTACTTAAAAGTGGGTCTGGTACCAGACGTTGAAACAATTATGTGGAGCAGAGTGTTGCCCGGCTATAGTGGAGAGGGTATGACGCAAAGATGCGTTCCTTGCGGTTGGGGGTTCTGGAAGGATCGGGGCTTCGATTCGTTATTAAGTGTCGGATATTAATAGTCCGCAAGCCCGTACCAAAGACGATAAAAGATGATAGGAACGGCTGGATGTGCTGCAGAGCTTGGGACGCGCTATCGATTGACATTTGCAGGGAACTTTTTTCCACTGCTCAATTTTATTCGTTTTCGTATTAATATGTTCCTTTTATTTCATTTTTGTTTTATATATTTATTGAATATTATTTTCTTTTCTTTCTTTCCTTTTTCGTATACGAAGTTTCTTGAGATTGGAGAAGAGCATAGGTGAGAAATAAAATTACGAAGTGAGAAGATGACGCACCATCATTCACTGCCATCAGCCTCATTTTCCCAACCTCGGTCCAATGTCTACAGAGTGACAATGGCAGCAGTCATGCGAACTGCACCTGATGATAGTACTACACAACACAACTAAGAGGAAGGATGAATCCCTCGCTGTGCACGATTTAGTGCTTCACAACAAACAAAGTCTCGATTCAACAGCCTGGCATGGTCATCGTTTGATAATTGCTGGAGTAAGCCACGGCACTTGATGCTTGGGACCAGGCTCCCCTGCAGCCAAGCTTTCAAGCTTATTAGGAAGCGCCAATGGTATCGGTTTGAAGGATTGATCTATTGGGTACCCTTGATATTTGGCGTCATGTTAAAATAAAGTACCTCCGCCCTCATCCTTCGCTCCGCCATCACGGCTAAATCCACTCCTTCAGAGGCCGATCCCTGCCCAGAGAACAGAGTAGTGATTCTGCGAAGTACTCCGTACGAGAGGGATGACATCTCCATCCCGTGTACGGAGTATATTGTTATCTCAGGCGGTCGTTTTCTGCCCCAACATCAACAACAGCGTTTTACTAATACCCCATCCGATGTCTATTGGATCATCACTCTGCACTCGGTTTCAAGCCCATGTTGAGTTTACTTGGTAGATTAGGTTTACTGCCACCCCATTGCGCCCAGCCTGGCCATCACTGCCGTCGGATCCGAACAGGCTGGCCAAGCCATTCCTTAGAGCCCTAACTGAGCCTAGTGTACTTCGTACTTCGTATGTAATCCGTGATATTACCACAAGACTCTGCTGTATTTCCACTCCTACGACTTTTTGCTTTTTCCACGACTCGAATAGTCTCTCGGCATCGTTCAAACGTGACCGCAATAAAGTTATGAGGTAGAAACGTTATTCCTTGCCTTCGCTTAGCAGTGTTGCCTCCTTCTTGGCTACGCGTGCTCATCATCTGTCGTCTTGGCGACACACGCCCAGTATCCATTTGAGAGGCCCTCCCGGTCAAGCCTGGCCAGCCCTCCCCGTTCCCGAGGGCTCATTTGCTATCGGGAGATCCTCCGATGACATCGCATGAGCCTGCCTAGCCACGCAGAACCCAGAAACGAGCCAGATTGCAGCGAGACTCTTGGATGACATCGTCCTCATCCGCCATTCATCTCCACAACCCCCTATTCCTTTCACTCTTCTCTTCCTAGTGGTAATGCCACTCTAATTCCCTCTAAACAGGTTAAAGTTAGGACCTACCTCAGTACCCCCCGGGCTTATAAGTGGCTTGGAAAGGCTTCTCTTCACTTGCCGAGCGTCGGCCTCAGCATTGCCCAAGCCAAGGCCCTACCCAAATTCAATATTCCCAGACTTACTCAAAGCTCCACTCTGGATAAGCGGTTATGGTGAATCAACTTAACCATGCACTAGTGCCCTTCGAGCGAGGCCCCGGAAGCGAGTGGGTCTGTCCACGAGGCGTCGTATGTTTGATACGACATTACTCCCTTGTTCTCTATGGAGTACGGAGTACACGACGAATACTCCGTCAAACCCGGCGATAGAGGGTCTGGATGTGTGAAAGGGTCTCTCGAAGTGACTTGAGTGGGGACCAGAATGTCTGGAATACCCTATACCTAGTTTCCACATAGTACGATCCCCATTACAAGTAATACATGGTATAGGGTAGTACGCCGTCCTCTTTGTAACCCTCCCCTGTGTCGTGGGATGGGGAATTTGATGCCTTTCAGATGACAGAACCAGAACCAGAACTTAACACCTCGTCGCATGTCCAAGGCCGGCAATGCTTGGCCTGGCCCAAACGAGCAGATCACAGATTATTGATCGCCTTTTCCCCCACCCCATCTCGGCCTTTCGCGTCTTCGGACATTTTTCCCTTGGAGAAAACCCTCAGTCACAGGACAGGGTTACTTACCACTGTACTTTGTAACCGTTACAACACTGGGGACTAGATTATAACCCGCCAAGGGAAGAGGGGGGCCAGAGGTTGTTTCAAAGCGGCATGATTTCTTTTTGGTTGTAGTACGTGGAAGTAACTTGTTGCATTTTGCTCATGATCTGCGGCTCCTCGAATCAAGGCAGATCACGAAAGTTCGGCAACTTTTCTGATAATATTCTGCTTTCTCTTGCTACAGCTCTAACGTAATATATCTATATATGACCTAATAAATATGCTGAATGAGAAACGGACGCGTAGAAGGAATGGAAGCAATGGAAGCAAATCTTATTCTACCGTCGTATATACAAACTACCGGCGCATTAACTCGCGCAATATAGGGACCAACGTGGGGATTGCTCAGCACAAAGTGGCTCGATCAAGGTCGTTTTTGCGTTTCCATCGCCTGGGTTTAATCTCGAGTTATAGTACGAAGTAGGCTTTCATGTATAACACGGCATCGTTTCCCGCTGCGGATGCTTCCTTTCCTCTTATTCCCTGTTTGTTGTCGTTGCCGAGCCCTCCGGACATCTCGCTTGCGCGGACAGATGGGCAAGCCCAACGGTTCATCTGGAGCCAAACCATGCGCACATTTCGACAGAGCCAGAAACCTTAACGGAGCGTCGGCGAATGTTATCGTTTCGCATCATGACTTCATGTTTGGTCACTGCAAACTGGCAATTGGTTGTTGGATGCGACAGACACATTCTGCGTCCCCCTGAAAAAGGAAGAAGCAGGGAAAAAAAGGTCGGCGAGCACATTTCGTAGTGTTGCTTCATAATGTATTTGTTATTCCTTGGTTGAGGGATTCCCCCCTCCCACTCAGAATAGCGTTTTAAGCTTATCCGCTAAAGTCTCCTTGGCTGGGAGGAAGCAAAAAAAATACCCCGGGTTGTATGTGCCGCGACCTGCGTTGCGTGACCGGAGCCGTTCACTGATGCATATGTGCCGGTCCAAAAGGAAGAAGAAGAAAACGCTTTATTGAAAATCTAGTCTGGATCTATCGCCTTTACGTCCATCGTGGCCTCTGATGAGGCAGAACGTACTTGTTCGTGTAAAAGGCAAAGCGGTTATCTGCTTCGATTCAGAGCTTCAGAGTGGCTCGGATGGATCGGATGGGCCGGATCGGGTCGGGTTTAAGAGACTGGAAGGATTCAGACGTTAGCTGCGGCGTTGAAGCTATTGATGCAGTGGATATATCATTTTGGGCTGTTAGTTGGATGGAGCAGGAAAGGAAGAAACAAAAAAACCTCTTTGACTATGACTACTTTGCACACTTGGATGCAAGTGAGATGCAGACATCGCGAGACTATTACCATGTTCTACGGCAAATGTGAGCTTGCGAAACCGCACTCGGCAAGACGAAGTGCAGATCCCAGTCTACAGCGAGATCTCATGGTCAGTCAAGATTTTTGCCTGCCCCCAAACCTGAGAGTAGCGTACTGGTGCTGTAGGACGGAGTACGCTATGCACCGCACCAGACTACACAAGTTCCCAACCTCTTTAGACCAGGAAACTCGGTAAGTAGCGCAGGAGTGTACTAGTTTGGAACAAAGCTATCGTGAACTATCTTCCAAGTCTACGGCGGGCATCTCGGCAAGTTGCATCCCTCACTATGAACCAGGACAATCCTCGTCCAGTTCAAGTGTAAGCCCCGTCTCCTCTTCCCCACTCGGCATATCGTGTGGGAACGCAAATCCACTACATTCGAAGTAGACTGTGGGCGTACGTTGAAGCTAAGTTCGAGATCAGGCCGCAAAGTATGGCCCGGATATACAGGGAACTCGCATCTATAGACACACCTCTCATCTCTTGCCTCTTCTCGGCCGAACGAAGCTTCAAACGCAAAACAAGACCGTCCTCGTACGAGCAAGATAGATAGAGAGAGGGCCGATATATATCAAACGTCAAACGAAACTTTCCCCGCCGCCGGAGTCCATCCCGCCACCTTCTCACCGAGAGCCAAGAAGGGTAAGGAAGTGGCCAGAAGAACTCATCCTTTCCACTAGAATCCAGAAAGAAGCTCCTCTCCGAAACTTTAACCTACGCCTCCCCGTAGCTCCCTTCACATTAATAATTCTCCTCGATGCCTTTCACATAACATACTTCGTAGCTGTAGTTGTAATTGTCACGTCAAAACGCTAAAAAGGCGTTAGCTTCCTTTGCTTCTGCTTGCTAAAAGCTCTCTAAGGCTCCGAGACGCGGTTCTCCACTCTAGTTTCGGAAAATCGGTATCGCTATTCGCGAGAAGAGGGCGAAAAAACTGGCTTTTTATCAACACCGAGATTCATCCATCCCCAATCGTGTTGTTTCGGAGAAGTTGCGACGAGGAGCCCACCCCTGGTGGGGGTAGTTGATGGGGCATGGCCGTTTGACATGAGGTTATTCTTGGATGGCAAAGGGGGTGTGAAGTTTATCGTAGAATTTTTGGTTTATATCTCCGAAGCCACGTTTTTTTGAGAAGATGTCAAGTTGCAAGGTGGATATGTGGCGGATGGAGAGAGGGATTTACGGCTTTACACTGACTACACCTCCACCTACGCTACTCTGGAGTCAATGTTGGGATTTTTGGCTTTGTTGCGGATGCCACGGATCGTGAAATCTCTTCATATTATCGCCTTTCATCATATCGCCGAGGAGCTGTCAAATCTCCTGTAGTGGGCTGGGAGACGTCACCGGCGACAGATTTTGAGCCGGCGCTGGAGAGATGGGGGCAAGGAAGATCTACGATTTATCTCCGATGATATCGGGTAAAAGACGGCGTTGCTAGGGAGATCTTCGCGTCCAAGAGAAAAGAACGATGTTGTTTTCAGCATTGCTGTAACTCTGGTTTCGCTCATACGCGTAGACTGGAGGTTCTCTTGGGCAGCCTTTCCCCCCTTGTGATGCTCCTGCTTAGGTAGATCCTCTTTGCAGTTCTGGTTTTCGCAGAGGGGTAGATAGAGACTACGTAGATCATTCGTCCTCTGCTGGCGCCGTGAAGAAGTGGTCGTCGGAGATAAACAAGAACCATCTAGGGCCAAAAGCCTGCCGGCGTAGGAACAGGAGACGTACGCGAAGATAGAGACAGCAGCAAGGGGTGTAAAAAGCTGAGATGCGTATCAGGTCTATCTAGAGCATCTATCGTGAATCCACGTATATGGTATAGTACAATGCATCATCCACCACACATCTATCCTACATTACCTCCCCTCATCCTCAACAAAAGCCCGACAAACTCGACTCCGAAACATCGCGATTGCACTTCTGAGCCCGATGTTCCTCTCCCAAAGTCCCCCCAAACGCTCCAAACGAGGGACTCCATCGAGCAACAGATGCCCTTCCCTGGTTGCCCCTCTATCATCTCCTCACACCTCTTGTCTCACCCTCCCCGAAACCAAACTTGTCCAACACTCCCGTCATCCTGTCACCCACAAACCCAACGGTCACACCAAGCCCCCAACAGTGACAAATAGATCTGACAGCGCCCCAAAAAGGAAAACAAAGAAAGAAAGTTGTCACTCATGTCCCTCCTCTCCCTTAAGCTTGCGCAACGTGATAAACATCGCCATCGCCTTCGCAAAAGCCAAGTTTAGACTGCCATGGCACCTTGCATAAGTCACCATCCTCCTCCAAGTAGCAAACATCAGAGGTGAGGAGGGAATGTGAGAAGTGATAGAAGTGAGGGGGAGTTTGTGCTACCCACCGGCCGTTTTGGATCTCGGGGCCATGGTAGTTAGGTATCAACGAGGAGAACTGCTGCACCTGTCCGAGTGCTCGGGTGTCGAAGTAGACTTGCGCAATGTCCAAACGGAGGGTGGATAAGACGACAGAAAAGCGGTAGGCATGATCCCTGAAGGAACAGATGTTTAAGCGTAACATGTCCGTCAAACACGCCATGGAAAGAAAGAGAAGCAAACAACATCTCGGAGGGGGAAGGGTGTCAGCCGATGAGAAAACCAAACTAGCTCATCCCGTGTAACCACATCACAGAGACGGCGACGAGACAGCAAAGACAGGCAGCACAACATGGGAAAACCTGTCGGAGACTAACCCCCCCTTCTAGCAATCGCAGCGGCCAAACCAACGCGGGAATGCCACCATATCCTTGACATTCTGCGCTCCCACAAGATACACCAACAGCCTGTCAAAGCCGAGACCGAACCCTCCATGAGGAGGCGACCCCCACCGTCTCAGATCGACGTACCAGTCCAGGTTACTAGTACTCCTACCAGGCTTCGCCGTGCTCGCCGGCGCCTCCATGCCGTTTCTCCGCATCGCCTCAAGCAGGTAGTCCAGACGGTGCTCACGCATTGACCCGCCGGCAATCTCGCACACGTCGGGGACGAGCAGGTCGAAGCAGTCCACCGTCACTTTTGCATCCGCGTTCGTGTCACTGCTTGCGACGTCGCCACTGTTGTTTGTGCTGCCGGCGCTGCTGTGCGACTCGAGCATGTAAAAGGCCTTGATGTCGCGGGGATAGTGCGTCACGAAGACGGGCGTGCGGTAGCCGGGCGTCTTGAGTTCTGAGACGGCCGTGGCGAGGAATCGTTCGTGCTCGGCTTGGAGCGAGACGCCCCAGACAGGCTTGTTCTCGAAGCGGCCGGGCTCTTGCTCTTCGGCCGCCTGGAGCAGCTTGATGGCTTCGGTGTAGGTGATGCGGGGCCATTTGGGTGCGCCGGCCCTCAGCCCGTCCCAGCGCGATTGGAGTTCTTGGGCGGGACCTATTATAGACTCTGCGTCGCCTTTGACTCTGTTTGCGGCGGCTAGGATTTCTTGCGCTGCCGAAGAGTTTGTGGCCAGGTTCTCGACGAGGTCGCGGATCATGTCTTCAGCGAGGCCCATGACGGTTTCCATGTCCTCAACGAAGGTCAGCTCGGCCTCGAGCATATAAAACTCGGCCATGTGCCTTGATGTATCGCTCTTCTCGGCGCGGAAGGTCGGGGAGAGCGTCCATACATCGCCGACAGATTGGGCGAGCGCCTCTAGGTGTAGTTGGGTCGAGACGGTGAGATACTTGGGTGAGCGGAAGAAGGAATCTTGTTGCGCTTCTTTGAGCTTCTTGCTACTGCTACTGCTACTACTACTACCGCCACTGCTTTCTGGCTCATTTGTCTTGGGCTTGCCGGCGGAGAGGGTAAAGACTTCGCCAGCGCCTTCGCAGTCTGAAGATGTTATTAATGGCGGGTGAGTTTGAGTGTAACCCCTCGCGGCAAAGAAGCGGGTGAGGGCGGCGACGGCGTCAGAGCGTAGGCGGAGGATGGCGGAGTTGAGGGGTAATCTGGAGCGTAGGTGTGGGAGGGTTCGGAGAAACTCGAGGGTTTGGTACTTGTTCTGGAGTGGGTAGTTCTATAAGATCTCCCTGTTAGCAGGCGCGATGTAATTCTCTCTCCCCCTCTCAACGCGGCCCTGTTCTCGACCAGGTTTTAAGGAGGGGGGAAGCAAGCTTACACCTGGGTCAGACGGGCCCAAGACCTCGACCTCGTTAACTTTTAGCTCATGCGTTTGGAACTTCTCGTGCTCTGTAGACGGTGTCCAAGATCCACGGAGGCGCACAGCAGTGCCGACTCTCAGTCTAGATACAAGAAGAAATCGCAACAGTCAGTCGCCGACCCTCTGAGAATTGAGAGGCAAGATGCAGGAAGAAAGCTAGGGTCATTATTCATTTAATTAATTTTATAAAACAAATAGAATGGCTTACTCGCTCGCTAGAGCCTTTGGCACAATGGCCTGCAGGTGCTTGACGGTGGACCCATCGCCAATGTTTAGAAACCTGTCCGACTTGAGCTTCCTCACAGACCGGACGTAGCCGTGAACGACGGCGTCGTCGAGCTGTTCACTGGGCTCCGCGCGAAGGAACTCGGCGACGGTTCGAGGAGCATGTTGGCTCGAGAGCAGGCGGCAGGAGGTGGGCAACCGCAGGGGGGCACGTGAGCTCTTCCACGCGGGCGAGAGAAGCCATGAGGCTGTGGGGGCGGGCAGCCTCTGGGTCATTGTCAAGGGAAAAAGGCAAGGGCCTCAGGGTCGGGACTGACGCCCAATGAAGTCAATTGGCAGTTGTGTGCGTACTATAAGAGGCCCAATTGCGATGTTCCTTGCATGGCCGGCGTCGAATGTTCGAGGGAGAGACCGGAAAAGTGTCGCGATAGGAGCAATGAAGGATCGTGGCCGAGTTCGAGTTCTCGTGATCTGAAGTGGGACTGTGGAACGAGGCAGGAACGAAGCAGAACCGGGAAAATTATTTCAGCGACGCGGTGCGAATGCGATAAGCGATAAGCGATAAGCTGTGGGACTGTGGTACTTTGGCAGTGTACTATGGCAATGTACTTCGTACCTGGCTGGAGCTTTGACCACCTCCGGTCCGGAAACGGAAGAAGAAGAAACACTTGGTGAACAAGCAACGGGCAACGGGATGCCCGATCGATGTTTCAATTAAAACGTGCAAATCCATTCCCGTCTGCTATCAAATGGCCGATTTCCGGCGCGGATTATCCAATCCTTCTTCTCCTCCTGAAACTGATCCCGAGGCTGAAGCATTCCAGCAATGGTGTTACGGCATGGAAAACGCAGTCCTTCTAGCAAAAGTGGATCCTGTACGGAGCTTCTAGAAGAATATTGGACGGAGCTTGGATCCGCCTCGGTCCCGTGTCCCGTGTCCGGTGCCGGTGCCGGTGTCAGTCCCGGTCTCGATGACCGACGCTGGCTCTATTCACCAGACACCATGCACACCAAACACCATCCAGGACACAAGACGAGAATGCTAGAACACTAGAATCCCGCTTCAGGCCAATCTTCTCACTTCATACGAAGTACAACCCTTCGGCTTTTCCACACCCTTGCGTCTTCCCCGACCACGGACGGCCACTTGCCTTTCCTTGTGTAACCCACCATCTCTGCACTAGAAGTCTGGAAGGAAACAGAGCATCTGCCACCGGCTTTTCCACTTTCTCACTCCTCTGCACATCTGCCGTGGAACAGAAATATCCGGGAAACTGGACGCCTTTTTCCTTCCAGCCCCCCCATTGATCTCACGTTCTCCTTCCTTCCTGGGGATGGTCAAGCTTTTTTTCTTTTCCTTTTATGTTAGTCTTTCCTCTTTCCTCCCTTCGATCAACCATTTTTACGCTTCTTGGCAGACATTTGTCACGCGAGGCTGTTCGTATCTCTCTCGTTTGGTGGCTGTTCAGTCCGGGGAGGGGGGGAGAGGGCGTTCTAGATGTGACCGGTGAGGCGAGCAGTGCAACCCAAACAAGGGTTCAAACGTTCAAACGAGCAAAAGAGAGACACCGCCATTCATCATTCCTCATTCCTACCGCAGTTGTGTGTCCAAGTTGGGCGCTGGTCCGAGTTCGTTCGTCGGCAGGGGCCGCAGCAAACACCCCCTCGCGTTTTCTTCTCTTCCTCTTTTCTGCATCAACGTGCAGATCTCGATTGGAATGTTTGCTTCCTACGAAAAGAGAAAAGAAAATACGTGCCACCGCAACGCCCGAGCCATTCAGAGGAAATCAAGAAAAGAAGGGAACCCTTGCCGTTGCATCCACACCTGCCCTGCTGGCTTATCACGCGGACCCAATTTCTCAGGTGAGAGTGTGTGATCGGAATTGGATTCAAGCCTTCTTGGGGGCCATCGAAATATTTCCCTGCCCTGTTCTCTTTTGCCATCCATCTCATCCAAACCACCCCCCCTTGTTTGCAGCATGCCATCGGGGACAAGGACCTTCCCCGTCTCATCTAGTGCTACGGGGGAAAAAACGGATGCATGTTGCCATTGTGCCTTGCTGGATCAACCCTTCGCCAATCTCACACACTGGGGAACAAGAATCTGACAAGTCGATCCTCCCCAGTGAGAGACAATCCAAAATAAGAAGACAAAGATGACGAGGAAGAGGAAGAATAGTGCAGAATCTCCCAAACGCAGGTCCAGAAGCCAAGTGATGGCGGAAAAAAAGAAATTACAAATCTCATGGGGCTGAGATGAGTCCCCGGTCTGCCTGTTTGAGATCTGCAGATGTCCGCGGATATCGTAGAGATCTTGCGTAACACCGGTTCGATTCCGTATCGGGAGGCCACAGAGCGAGAGCGAGCCAGAAAGAGAAGAGAGAGAAATCATGGACTGTGCTGTACGGGAGATCATCTAGAACACGCCCTGGCGATTCGCTTTTCTTGTATAACCTGCCCTTTCTGGGTGTGATCTCGTTATCTTGTAACACCCTCTCGTTGCCCTTTCTTTCGTTCGAGCCGGCTCCAACTTCTGAAATCGTCACGATCGAACCACCACTGATTTTTCGTATTGTTTGTTTCCCCCTGCCGAGACAGCTGTCATGGTTCCCTCCGACCGATCTCGGGTTCGGAGCACTGAGTTCGAGACTCTCCTGTCACTGGATACGGGAACGATGGAAAACACTGGCAAACAACATTTGGTTTTCGCCAAGCCCACAAAGGGTTGAAGAAGGAAAATGAACAGAAAAAACCAGAGAGGAAAAGAATGTTGATGTGCCTGCCAACAAAAAGCCCAAGGACGAGGATTTGGCTTTCCCGCTTCATTTCTCATCCGGGCCCCGGCCAATACCGTCCAATACCCTTTTTAATCTCGAATGCGTCTTTCCGCCAGACCATGTTCCCTGTTTCCCATGTTTTCCCATGTTTTCCCATGTTTTCCCATGTTTTCCCATGTTTTAGCTTTTTTAATTCTCTAGGGGACGTGGCCGTCGGGAAGAAAGGAAAACAAAAATCTTGCGGAAAGGATTGATTGCATGCAATCGACCACTTCCATTTCCCTTTCCCTCGGGTCGAGTTCAATCTCGGCGTTTTCCTTTCGAGTGGGAGTGGGAGGGCTTTTGAGGAATGCGAGCATCGAATGATTCGAGTCTGGAGTGGTGGTCACCCGCGTTTGTTTTTTCTATCGTGAGTGGTGGCTCAGAGAAAATATCGTCGACGATGTCAAACATAAATAGAGAGCCCATGATCCCCTCGTCGACTCGTGTGTCTATCCCTCATCTGTTCTTGTCTATCCTTCATCTACTCGTGTCTGTCTTTCGTTCACTCATGCCTTTCACCAGAACATTCTCTCGATACTAAAGAACTCCTGGTTACACTCTTGTCAGACTTCTTCCTCGTTCATCGTCACTCACTCTCGTCATTTTACTAGATATTGACACCCTTCTTCTTTTTCACCTTTCCCTTTCCTTCCAGCAGTCCCCCCAAAAATGGCCCCCTCAACCTCCAAGTCCGGCAAATCCTCCAAACCCAAAGCCTCCGAGGTAGCAGCCGAGACCAAAAAGCAGTACATCCCCCACATCAAAAAAGCCTACGGCTCCTGCTGGCCCACCGTCTCCTACCTCTACCATCAACCCCTGCAACAACTCTCCATCCCCCGCTGCGTGTCCAACTTCCCCTCGCCCCCCACCTTCCACGTCACGACGGGCGACCCCGTCGACTTCGCCCTGCACATGGCCCGCACCGAGACGTCCCGCACCGGCGAGTCCGTCAACGTGCCTTTCATCTGCGCCGCCAACGAGAAGCGGCCGGGAGGGGACTGGGAGACAGGAGTGGTGGGCTACGAGGAACGACTCTGCCGTCGGAGCACGCTATCGGCGGCGCTGGCTACGCCGGGACCTGGTTCCATCGCCGATAGCAACTACCCCATCCCTTGCGAGGGTGGCATCATGTCCAACTACGTCGTCGTCTTTCGCGGACTGCACGATAGGTACGAACGCCTAAAGGAAGACCAATGGGCCGCTACCCCCGTCGTGTCCGTCGTCCCCACGCGCTGGCCTAAGCTGAGCCACTCGGGCACCAAGTACTCCTTCGAGCAGGAACGCGACCTCGTCAAGGTGAAGCTCCGCGCCGCTCTGCGCATCTGTCTGTACAATGGCTACCGCTACGTAGTCATCGGAGATTTCGGCCTCGGAAACGGCTGTCGGAACCCCCCGCAGGAGATGGCGGAGCTGTGGAGGGAGGTGTTCCTTTATGATCCGGACTTGAGGGGCCAGTTCGTCTTTGCGGCTTTTGTGTTCGAGGATAAGAAGCAGAGCACCATGAGGCTCATCCTCGACGACATTGCCAAGAAGAGCAAGGGCAGCGCCGGTGCCGGCAGCTCCAAGAGCAGAGGGAAATCGTCGTCGTCCTCGAGTGGTGGGAGCTCCTCTGCGGGTTCTTTGACGGGAGGAGGATCGGTCCCGACGGATTATGAGATTTTCGAGAGGGTGTTTGACGAGAGGGCGATCCAGGCTGTGTTGAGCCAGCCGGATCTGAGATATAAACTGAACATGATTACATCGTGAGGGAGGGAAAAGGACGACATGTTTGGTCGGGCATGTCTGAAAACTGGCACGGGTCTTCATGTCGCTTTCTTTCCGCCCTTCATTCTCATCGACTTCCCACTGATTCTTCAAGACATCCATTGGCGTTGTAAAACAATCTTGGGTAACGCAGGAGGGCAGGGATGCTCCGGTGAGCATCGAGGTTTAGATTGGGTTCTGTTGCCTGTCCGCTGGGCGAGACAGTGCTGTACTGCAGTTTTCTGGATTCTTTCTTGTTTCGTGTTTCGTGGAGACTTTTGATTCTGGCTTGTATCTTATTTTTTTTTTTTTTTTTTTTTCTTTGCTTTCATCAAGATATGGGATAGACTGGAGACTGGTAAAAGTTGGGTGGAGTTGCTACAAAATGAATTGAATCGTTTCTAGAAAGTCCGCTCTTGTTCTCAACTTGGGAAACATCACGGAAGAGCAAACCAGCACCTGGTAGGAAGCGCTTTTAGCATCGTCTCTTTCAACACCCTGGTTGATGCTTCTAGCGGCCGGTATAGTTGAAAAACTAAAGCCAAAGGCGTCCACAGACAATGGGCCCCAAGACCCCAGGAACAGGGATCTACAGAGCTCCTCTTCCCGTGATGTCTAGGGTTCCCATCTTGGAACAGTCGAGGATAAGAAGTGGCAACCGGGAAACAGTAACCCTTCGTCCGGAGTTGGTGCTGCCACTGCGGAGAGGGCGAGTGGCTTGGGTATCTACCTGCTGGTCCTGTAGACCAGATCTCAAATCCTCCAAGTGAACGTCTCATTTTTCTGTCTGGAACTCCGGGGATCCTTTGCCTGTGGGTAGAAAGAGTTGAGAGATGAAGCACAGAGCAGAGGAGAGAGACAGGCAAACACCCTCTCTAGTTCAGCTGCTTGGCACAACTCCATCCATATGTCGTCCATCTGACGATGTAATGCCAAGGTTTATTTCGAGCTTCTTGTACAATTGTACAGCCCAGTTCATGCTCGACATCATTCCAAGTCTCCCTTCACTGCAAACTAGGCATACGAGTGAGTGTAAGCCAGGCAAGGGTAGGACTTTGGATACTGGGAACGAGAACGCAGCAAAGATTCTGTCCAAGGCATCTGACCAACTGATTCTCCCTTTCCTTCTGTGCAAGATGCCCGGTGACTCCTCGTAGATATTACAATAATACAGGCGTTCGTATCCCGCCCAATGGAACAGCCAGCAGTTTCTAACTTCCTATCTCCTCCACCGACGGACTCCACAGGGGAAAACTTGAAAACCCTCTCACGAAATGACAGACGAAATTCATAGCCCTTCGCTCTTCGCCCAGGTCCCTTCACTCAACACCCACCGCACAACCTCCGACATCATGTCTAGTTCAGCCCAGCCAGGGAGAAACACGCCCTCGGTGAGGAATGCAGACTGACGATGACAGCAAGCTTAGGACCCTAACGGTAAGATGTGACCAAAATAGCACAAGCCAAGACCCCAGGTATACCGTGTTCCTAGAAACCCCAAACTTCAGCCTCCCAGCCGAAGCGATACCCAAGCCCCTACCCACGACAAATCCATCCTAAAATCCGGGTTTTCGTCCATCGTGATATGAATCCTTTCATCACGAGCAACCCCCAAAAAGGATGAGGATGACGAACCCCGCCCTACACGAATGCACCATATCACCATCGAAGGGCCAAGGTTGAAGCCTACAACGCCCTCTCACCAAGCCACATCCAAGCCCGTTCAGCCGCAAAATCGAATTCTAACGCGCACTTGTACGGTTCCACGACATCCTCTCCTCAAAATAGGGCGGGCGTATGACATTTATGCAAATCCTCCCACACCATCCCAAATGAAAAAAAGAAGCCAAGAACTTTAAAAAAAAAAGGAAAGCTTTACCACCTTGTGGGCTACGCAATTGTGCCTTCGGTACTTTCCGAAGGCAACCCTCATATTGAAATCAATAAAATGGACCAAAAGGGACATCGGAGATCGACTTTCTGTTCCTTCTACGTTCTCCAAGAGTCTGGAACTTTTGTTACGCACCTCCCCCCTGTTCGCTTGGCTGATACATCTACATCCTCGCAGCCGCGCGGAGAACAACGATACCCCGGAACCCCGCGAGCTTCGTCCGATGGTAGGGCATCGTGCTGTCAACCCATCCACACTTGAATGGATGGGGTTTGCCGTGGATACCATCTCATAAATGTAATTTTATGCATTCTGCCGCTTTAGGGCTTTTCAATTACACCGACGGAGGGGATTGGGGAAGTGTCTGTCTGGTAGAAGAAGATGGCAGAGAGCCCTACGGCGCGTCAGCCCCATGCATCCATCACCCGTCGCCTGTACTACTACCATTCCGTGTTCGCTGAGCAAGCGTTCTAAGACCCGAGGCAAGCGAGTGCAAAAATGCACAGGGAAGGTGTCCGGTGCAGGCCCCGGCCCGTGCTACCCCGAAAGAGGAGGGCTGCGGGTCCATCCAGGTTTAGCTTCCGCCCTAATATTCTGCACTTACATGAAATGGAAGTTTCAAGAGAGATCTTCGAATTGGTTGACTGTAAGAGAAGTGTGTGGGGATAAGGCACACGATGGCTTCACCATCTGCAGGTCTCAAGGGCCTAGGCGCAAGAGGCCCACTGGGGAAGGGGGTGGTGTGGGAAGGTCAAGCCCACGTGTAGCTTGTCCTCACCCATTCTTTGACTTGCGCGGACTTTGGTGGCTGCAACGACAAGGAATGAGAGAAACATGAGGGGCATCAATGTGAAACTATAGGATGCTCTATAGAAAATATAAGGCGCCCCGACCTTTTTGTTGGGAAAGGGCGAGGACGCTTACTGGTTTTGATGCATCGAGAGATGCGGATCCGCAAGCGAGGCAGCCACTCTTTGGCTACAGGGTTCTCGCGCCAAGATAAAGCGCAGCAAAATCGGGCATCGTGAAGGCAGAAGCAGAGAGGGGTAAAGCATACGATTGCCCGGTGAATTAAAGCGCGAAGTGATCGATGCTTTGCATTAACAATCGTGGAATCATTGGCTGCTCCTGAATTCCAAAAAGCCCTCGAAGAATGTTCGTGCGTCAGCTCCAACGACACCCCTGAGATAAGATCGAGAACAGACAAGGAAATGGCGGGTAAAGGGGACAAGAGGGGGATACGAACCGGGCAATGGTATGATACGGATTGGAGCAATGATCAGAGCATTATAAAAATAGGCGTCATCGCCATGAGTTATCGTATGTCTCGGGGTCACAGGTCGCGACCTAGAAATGCGAACAATTGTGTTCAGCTTCTGAAGGATTGACAAGGCTCTCGCTTAGAGGTCGGTCGCCGAAGTCTCGCCCGGGCCGGAATTGCTTCGTCGTCTAAGAGGAGTTGCGCATTTGCGCAATTGCGCAGTGAGAAAAAAAGGGCGGCGTGATGCTGTGCCGCAGGGATTCCAATCGGGACCAATCACGGGCCGTCCCAGGGCAACTCAGGGCTGCAGGCCTCGCAGAGCTTGCAGGGGTGTGCAGACTGGTGAGAGGTCGGCACGCCGGCGGCCTGCTGGATGTGCCTGGCCAACCCTGATCAAAGTGTAAAATTCGGCTTCAGAACATCCATCATCTCCAAGGAGTTGGAGAAAGTGCGCTCGACGGTCTCGGGGCCGCAGCTGGGCCGGGCGGGGTCTGGAGATCTGTTCCTGAGACCAACACGTCTGCCTCCTCGTCCTCTTCGTCCTTTTCGTAGTCTTCGTCTGGTATAAGAAGTGGCCGTGTAAGTTGTCTTGTTGATCTCAGGGGAATATTTCGCCATCAATCTCGCCATCTTCCCTATTATTAGCCTTACCGATCTCAACCAATTATCATTCCCAAGAACTTATCACAATGCGGGCTTCCTATGATGACAGAGATGACCTCTCCCGCCACTTCGAGAGCATGCTCTCATTGAGAACAAGTGGCTCCGGATCGAAAACAACACCACAACCTCACCAAACAGGCTACAAGATGGATGTCCGCGGCGGCCAAATGGACGGGCTCTCGTGTCGGAATCTTAACGAAGGCGGCGGTGGCGGCGTTCGAGAGAGCCGTTCCTGGCCACTCGTTCACAAAATCAGCCGAGCCGACACGCCAGGCGCCAAAGCCGCGCGGACTCATACCTTCCTCCGGACACAGAACGACAAGTCAAGAGCGGGCAGGCAGTTTGCAAGCCCGCCGTTGCTGTTCGAAAGAGTCTCAAGGTCGGCTTCTCCATCTCCCCATCGAGGTACCCGTCGACATTATCATCATGTCATACCGGGGTATTATCGACTCGGGGCCAGCGCAGGTCCTCGATATTACGGCTACCGAGCCTGCGCTCCTACCAGGCGAATGTCCATGCCTCCGTGGAACGCTCGCCTTCATATGTTATCGGGCCGCGAAGCCCAAGACTGGAACGTTCGCTCTGACGCAAGGCATTCTTTGGACGCCGTGAGAGCCATCAGTCTCCAGGACTACGATGAACCGCATGCACCTACCCAAGCAGCAGAGAACCCCGGCATAGCTCCCAGTCATCGATCTTGGAGTGATATCTTCCAGCCGGTGTACGAGCAAGCTCTGGCTTCATGCTTGGGATGGCTTAGAAATGCCTGGCTAAAGAATGGCTCAAATCTACAGACACACCTTCCTTTTGTCTGTCCTTTTCTTTTGAGCGATCCGCAAAACCATCTAAACTGCCTTGCCGATGGGCTCGCCGAGGAAGTCTCAGACGTGGCGCGTCACATCGACCGGGTTCACACCCAACCGCTCTACTGCCCCGTGTGCTTCGACACTTTCCCTCTTGCTTCGCAAAGGGAGGTGCATATCCTACAGAGGACGTGCGAGAAGAAAGATATCGTCGAGTTCCACGGTATCAGCCAGGAGCAGAAGCTTCTGTTGTCAACGATACCTGGAGATCTGAGTGCTACAACGCACTGGAGAGCCATGTGGAACATAGTGTTTGGTGCTTATGTTCCAACCCTTGATCCGCATCTCCCGCCTCAGGTAACCCGGCTCATTTCTTTGGTGAAGGAATTCTGGAAGGTGCAGGGATACGAAGCCACGAAAAGGCTCCTCGTCGATCAGCGCTTGATGGGGTTTGATGGCCTCGGGTCCGCGTCTTCTCTTGCTTCCGAAGACCATGACGAAGCAGTGGAGACTCTGGGCAACGAGGTTTTCAGGCAACTCCTTGCCTACGTCTTTCAAAGAAGCCTGGATGGGTAGCTGGTAAGTTCTGTTTTCAGAATCATTCTTGGGCGATCGGTGCCTGGCTAACTGGTAACTAGACAGGGAGTAGCACAGCTTCTGGGCCCCCAGTAGATGGGTGGATGGTGGAGATGATGTTGAGCGCGGAATTCGAAAGAATTTGCCAGTTGGGTTTCGGCATTGGTTCAAACCGTTGCTCTCGCGCCAACTGGCCTCACGCTCGGGGACGTTGAAAGACTGAAGAGCGAGGGAGCTTTAGATATTTCGTAAACGGACGGAGTACAGAGTGCAAACGAAAGAATCTAAAGGTGCGAAGGAAAAGTGTAGGTACAAGAACCGGTACAAGTAAGGATGCAAGCCCGCGGCAGGAGCGAGGCAACGAAAAATACATTGGCCAAGTAGATCTTGCAGGAACGGCCGAGACGGAACGGAAGGTATCAGTCAAGTAACAGGGAAGGTGGGCTGGATTGGAACACACAAATGTATCGCTCAGGTGGAAGGAATCTACGGAAGGAACTAGACGGCGTCAAAGGGAGTCGGGAAGGTAGAGCATGGAACATATGTAGGAACAAGGAACCAAGGAAGGAGCCAACAGCATCAATGATTGCATTTCGAAACCACCAAGCAGAGACAGAACTAGATTAGGTTGCACTTGTAATGTCTAATACTATTTCTTAGAGAATCAGTTGGATTATTCTGACAAGAACTGGAAAGAAAGAAAGAAAGGAAAACGAGGCGCAGCGTTACTTGCGGCCTGTCCTAGGCTAGGCTGCAGCATGCGTTGAAGAGACATGAATTGGTTGCCTACCTGAGAAACCGAGAATAAAGGACAGATTCGGTTTCTGACCCAGAGGCAACGTTTAACGGAAATAAAACCCAAATCTTGCGATCTATATCGTGTCATTGACCAAAGAGCAAACTAGATGTATCGAGTTTTCGAAAAGCACAGAGGAGGGGAAAAGGTAGGTAGTATTATTGGTTGGCGATCTACGGCCGATTCCCTTTCCAATCCCCATGTGCGTCAATTAAAGAGATCGCAGCTGACATGGAGTATGCAGAACATGTCGCCGGCCAGCTCAACAACCCAGGGGATCGATACTCCTCCAACACCATCGACTCCTTCGGAATCACGAGTAGAATGGGCAGAAAACCCTTCGCAGCAGCCGGGGAAACCATTCCCCAAGGCCAAAGTCGCCTTTGCTGTCGATGTCTCAGGAAGCACCCTGGGCCCGACACTCCGCGCAGAAAAGCGCTTCATTACCGCCATGTCGGAGCTCATCGATCCACGTCTCCGATTTGACGCAAAGATCCTGCCCTGGGATGACACCACATACCGCATCCGTGGCGTGTCTCAGGTGAATACGCTCCAGTCCGAGGGGGGCACAGATCCCGCAGTGCTCCTCAAAAGCACGCCCTGCAGAGATGCTATTCTCGCCTCGGATCTATGGTTCCTGATGACGGACGGGCTCATCACCGACGGCACGCGGGGCGCCTTTGCAGAGAACCTGGCCAGGAGGGGCGTCCATGGAACAAATTGTGTTATTGTCATTTTCGGGGACCCTGACTTAGGTCCGGGTGCATGCGACATTTCCGTTGGAATCAGCGTCTTTGCCGTCGTGCCCAACTGCGCGTTTCTGTTTTACAATACTGACAATGGCGAGATGCGACTCTTCCAGGCCAGAGGGGCTTTCAAAAGCCTTCTCAAGGGCCAAGCGACTCCGGTTTTTGACGAGTCCTCGAAATGGGACTCTCTGCCCTTGGTCAACCCATCCGACTTTGCCGGCATACAGGTTCCCCCCCGTCAGAATCTCAGCGCCAATGAAGTTGCTTTGCAGGGAGACTTGGTTATCAATCTCGACGACCTATTTAGCAACCGTCTCTCACGGGAGAAAGTCTCGTCCATCCTCGCCAACGAAGATAACCTCTCGACCGTCGTGATGACTTCGAGAACCCGGAACCAGCAGGGAGCCTTCCAGCACTGGATTCGGCAGCAGGCCATCACCGTCGATGACCCACTCCAACGGCCTCGGGATGACATAGACCACAGAGCTTATAACATCTTCACTGAGGTGATTGACTTGCTCCGGAGAGGAAGAGCGCCTCCGGAGAAAGCGAGGCAGAAGCTCCGCCAGGCATACCTGGACAACATGAAGCAGTTCGTGAGGGAAATTCAGAGAAACGAAGACCATGCTCAAGAGCGCCAAGGAGTCATCGACAGCGCATCGGCATGGTCGAATATGAATTTCAACTATAGCGCTTCTCTATGTAGTCCCGTATCCGCCAACATTGCACAAACGCGTCGGTACACTCCTCAGGACGTGTTCAATACGCCATCAGCTCAATCTTATGTTTCTGCGTTCGCCTCGCTAGCTGCCCCTCTCAAATGGCTACCTCAATATTATGCGGCATATGTGGAATCCTACAAATCTTGGGAGGACAGCATCCAAGACCCACAGATAAGTAGGTTGCTTTACACTCAAGGTTTCAAATCCACTGGGGGCGCGTTCAGGGGAAGCTGCCCAATTTGCGGCGGTAGAGAAATGAGAATGGCCGTTCTCTTCCGAAACGTTCCCGCGTCATCATCCTCCACTGTTGGCTTCCCTCCTCCCGGAAGCCGCACCCGGCTTGCGTTCCCGTTTGCCATGGGCAACTTTTACGAAATGGACGTCCTGTCTTCCACCCTTTGTTGTGACCCGTGCTCTACTTTTGCGGTAAGGACGAAATCGTCTATGAATCCGAAAGAGACGATCAGCGCGGCCATTCCTCTGGTGCCATACGTCGAAAACAAGGCGAGCATCAACGATGCCCTCAACAAGATCTTTAGCCTACGCTTCGCTGAAAGAGATTTGCCCCTGGTTCTGCTATCTGTTCTCCTCACAGCACGACCCCGCTTTGTCGCTGTTGCGTCTGAACAAGCAGCTGCATCTACTGCTGCCACCACCGTGTCGGCCATTGACTGGGCCGTCAAGGACCTACTCCACGCTATCCCCGTACTAAAGGAACTCTCCGAGTCCTTCTCGCAGCCCGACACTAAGGCGCCGCTCTGGCCCTTGGCCTACGTCCTGAACGAGTCATTTACGGACGAAACCCACTCGCCGAGCCGGCCACTAACGTGTTATCCCCTTCCCGGCTTCATCGTCCTCCTAGCCGCGGCAGAAAACGCCGGCGTCCAGCGAAAACTCCGCGAACTTGCCGTGCTCCACCGCTTCCTGTTTCTCCTTGTCGAGAAGTTCCACCGCGCTCGAACGTCGATCCCCGTCGAGGGAACGCCAGATACCGCAGTCCTTTCCATGATATTCGGAAACCTCCTCTGGAAACAGCCACAGAGATGGCAGGGGCAGAGCAAGGAGGATCCTAGCTTGCCTTCGGACTCCGGTATCGATATGGAACATAGAAAACCCATTCTTTCCGTGCCCATCGCGTCCTTGGCCGGGACTGCGCTCCTGAGCGAGCAAAGCTACGGGATCATGCAGCGGGCTGAGGAGTTTGGCGCGTTGCAGAGCGGGTTGCTCGCCGGGGTCGATCGAGTCGTCGGTCTCTTTTTACATGCGTTGTATCGGACCGCAGTGAAGGCTCCTGGATTGGGTGCTTGGGAGATGTTTGAGGAGATTATGAAGACTTCGGCTATGGTTGAGGGAGTGGCGAAGGTTGGGGGGCTGGGGGAGGAAGAGGCGAAGGGTTTGTATGATGAGCTTATTGGTGGTTTTGAGTCGTCTTCTTAAGGTAGTGCTATTCTATAATTTTAAGTTTTATCTCGGAGAAAATTGGAATGATCGCGATTGATACTCTGAGATCTTGGGACTCCTAATCACCCGTTTCTACGCCAAAGTAAACCCATGATCAACACCATCCGTATTACAAGCACGCTCCTCCTCCATAAACTCCTCCCGCCGATTCGTGACGCGGAAAAAGCCCCAGAATGCAGCAAGCGTCGACACTATTGTCAAGACAATCCAGATCCAAACCTTTGAAGGTTCTCCTAGGTACTCGTTGTCATCAAAGAAGGGCATGGCTAGGACAGCCTGGGTGATTTTTTTGAAGTCAGCCAAAGTTGCAGCGCAGGATCTTTACATATATTCTTTAAAAAAGGGTGGACTTTTCTTGTTTACATACCGCAAACGATGTTCCCGGCAGGAATAACATTGTCAAGATGGCAATCTAATATCGGATTAGCATTCCCCACGTTGATAAAAGGCGTCCAGCCACCACCTCGGGGCTGGAGAAGAGAACAAATGAAGAGAAAATAGTTTCGAACCGTCTTCATGGCAATGCTGTCGTTCTTCATACTGATAGTCAGATCGTGAGACTGCAAGGCTACTTTCTGAGAGAGCTTCGCGTCGGTCTGGGCTGCTCTCAGGATGGCTTGCAGCGTCTTGTCGTTGGTCACCTGGATTTGATTGAAGAGCTGGGCGAAGAGTTTGTCTCTCGTGTTAGTTGAAAACCCAATCCAGTAACTTGATCTCTCTCTCTCTCTCTCTAAACAATGGGTGATTCTTTGCAAGGAAAAAGGTTTAGAGGGTTCTTACCAAAGTGAGGATATTCTGGACTTTCCTCTCCATCTCATCCGAGAACTCCGTAATAGCCTTTAACTGCGACTGGAGCTGCTCAATCCGTATCTTCTCCTTTTCCGACTCGGTGGGATCGCCCGAAGAAGAAACGTCAAGGTCATCGCCGTCCATGTCTAGCCGACGAGAGAGGAGATCGGATAGGATGAAGCCTAGCCGGCCGAGTTCGGATTTGTACCGGTGTAGGTGGGCGGCCATAATGTTGACGGCCTTGTTCATGTCCTTGCTTCCGTCGGAGAAGGCGGATGTTTCGTTGGCGATTTCTTTCTGGAGGTTTTTCTCCTACAATTACCAGGATATCAGCGGCAGAACCTGGAAATGAGAAAAAAAAGAAAGGAGACTGGCTTCGCCCCGTCAAGGAGACGGGAGAGACTCGCATGCATGACCAGTTGCTGGTTAAAGCACAGCAACACGTTATTCCACCACCTCAAAGCACTCGACATGAATATCAAATGCACCCAAAACGAACCCATCCTCTCTCCTGTCCCACTCCTCCTCACCAACGCAGCTTTCGTCCTCACCAACGGCTCCTACACCAAGTTCTTAAACCGCCCATCCAGCAAGTTCACAACAATCACGCTCATCTTCTTTGCCTTCAAGTCCCTCAGAACGTAAAGCCCAATATGAGACCCCCGAATATCAGCCTTCGCACCAGAAAGATGGATGTAGTGGAAGGGATCCATCTGGTTACTCCCCGCCATGCTCTTGATGTGTTCTCTAGCATCAACTAGGCACTCTACAACAACACGCACAGGCAGATGACACCAGTGATCTGAGACGCCGTCTGAGAGCTTGCGGAAGCCCGTGCCACAGACCATGTAAGGTCGCGAGAGGGCTACCATGAGTGAGACTGGGACGTGGTAGGTGGACATGAGGGTGCGGAAGGCGGCTGGGGTGATGTGTAGGCGGCGTCGGTCGTCGGGAGGGATTTGGGGGTCTCTTGTTAGGTTGCGGGTTATCGAGCTTTGCGTGTTGGGTAATGTTTGTTAGTTTCTTTGTGTCTCTATCTGGAAGCTATGCGCAAAAGTTGATTTGCGTACAAGAGCTGGAAATCTGAGTGTGTTGGTGCCTGCTTGAACTCGTTAGATCGGGTGCGTGCATTCGAGATTTTAATGAACTTACAGAAGATAATAGTTCGAGAGATTCTTTCTCATTCAAGGTGGATTCGCGAGTAACTACGAGGGTTGGGTGCATTTAGTGCATGTTGCTGGCAACAGAATATGCGACGGGGAGCCTCATAGACCAGAGGACCTACTTGACCAGTTACTAGAGGCGAACAGCGAGTACAATGAAGTGGTCTTGGACAGCTGGCCCTTTTCAAACTCGTGGAACGCATAGGATATATCATGTTCATCATCTCTACACGTCAGAGTCAGTCCTCGGGTCTAGACACAAGCACAGGTGTAAGTGGGAGTGTAACAGCAATAAAAGACATCAGATATGTCAAACATCAAACATACAATTCTGGGTCGAAACAATCAGGATTCAATGGCCATTCTGCAGGTCGAGTAATACTCCGCGGCCCCGGCGATGTAGGGCGAGGTTGGTTCGTTGGGGCAAGGGTCGCCATTGACAGAACGAGTAAGAAGATGTGATCGTCGTGGTCTTGATCAATTTCGATTGATATGCAACATCAAGTCCAAAAGCAAACACAAGAAGGACTCGGCAAAGGAAAGGTTTATTAAAAATTAGAAGAAAAGAAAGAGGAAAAAGAAAGGGACGGAGGCGCTTGAAGTTACGCAGCCCTGCAAAGTGCCATGGAGGCGTGACACCTCATGCGGCTTCAGCTCTCGTGGTGGCTGTGCAAGGCAAGACAGGCGAGGCAAGAAGACAGCAAAAACACACCGAGAAGCTCTCATTGCGCACCACTCCAGTTTATCGAAAGCCAGAAAAGAATTGATTGATGCGACTCATGCGTCCTCACTCTCGATATGGAGCGAAACTCCCAAGTCCCAACCGTCTCAGTGTTCCCGTCCTCCTGGACCATCGCGAGGGAAGAGAAAGATGCGAAAGACGAGGAAGATGTGCCTGGAACTCCGCCGCTGTTAACGTCATCGGCTTCGGCTTCGACGCTCTCCTCCAGCACCCTGACTTCCTTTCCCCAAGATTGGTCGCTTGGACCCCTCACACCAACATCGATACAGAAGAAGAACGGCGCAACAACGCCTGATACGTCCTTTACTGTCCCCTCGACTGCAAAACCCAATCATGCCTTTGAAAGAGAGTGGACGCTGCCGGAGGAACCACCTAGATTAAACGAATATAAAGGCTCTTCCGAATTCCCCTGGAAACAACATGAAGACGCAAGTGCTGGGTTGTCAAACCAGACAGGAGATCCCCTTTTGCCAGTAAGATCGGATCTTGCTCCGCAAAATCCCGAAGCAAAGGCAAATATAAGCGCCATTCACCAGTCTCCTCCTTTACCCCCTTACGCCATTTTTCGAGCTCTTGGCTATAACAAAGGCTATTCCGGTACAACCGCGCCCTTTCACCCACAAGACTGGTCACCGGTGCATGGGTCTGGGAGAAATAGCGATGCCGCATCCATCGGGCATGTCTACTCGGCTTCCTATCATGATTTTCGACCGGTTGGATACGCCGGCGAGGCGTGTTTCTTCATCCACGTCCCCGGGGTACAGTTCAGGTCCGAGCCCCGCATCAGGGCCAAACCAGCAGTCTCAACTGCCTCCGGGAACCTATGCATACACGTATGTCCCCAGGAACACGAGTTCAGGGACGCACTCCACTCCGGCTAGACGAGTAAGTGAAGGAAACCTCGGCCCTGGGCCCGCTTCGAGTTACCACTTCGTATCGCCTCTGGCTGGATACTATGACCACCGTGTCACGCCTCCCTCCGCGACGATTAGTGGAGATTGGACAAATCCAGAACCTGTTTCGGGACACTATTACCCTCAGCCAGCCGCCTGGTATTCTTCCGAGAATGTAACGCCTCCCTTCCTGGCGCTGAGCGGAAATTCGGCAGATGTGGGCCCTGTTTCGGGGTTCCGCCCTCGACTGCCTGCTGGATACGCCCTGGAGCATATCACGCCCCCGTTTCCGGTCCTGAGTAGGGCGGCCCCAGAACCTGTTCTGGCATCCTACCCTCCGCCGCCGGCCGGGTACTATTCACAACATATCACTCCGCTATTCACAACGCCGAGTGGAAACCTAGCAAGCTTGGGATCCGTTTCAGTCTACTACCCTCGGCCATCCCTCGGGTACTCTCCCGAGCACATCACACCTCTGTTCCCGGCCCTTGCGCTGAGTGGAGGTTCGGAAAATCTGGGGTCCGGCTCCGCATACATATACCACCCAATGCCTCTAGCCGGTCACGTTTCCCCGGACATAACTCCCCAAATACCAGTGCAGACAGGTCTTGGGATCGAACTCAGTGAGCCTCCCTCCCAACCTAAGTCGGGGGCATAGCGCCAGCCGCAAAAGCCTGTAATACCCGCGGCGCCTATCGTGGATGGAACGCGAACGACGTCGACGACTACGTTATGACATCCGAGCTTTCTAACAAGTCTATCATCGGCCCGAGATTCTACTAAGAAGAAGAAGGAGAGGGAGAAGCGATTATTGGGTGTGTTTCGAAAGAAGACGTAGTTTTTGAGAGAGGCTTCCCACGTTGATCCGCCAGGAGCGCTTGGTGTTGTGGTGGAGCTTGAAGTCTGATGTTAGATTCTTTACTGGCTTTACTCCTTCTCGCATGAGGGAAAAAGAGGGTGGAAAGAAAAAAAAAATGAGAAATACAAAAGTGATCCCTCGAGATGTATATCAAAAACATATCTAGTTGGGCTAACATTCTCAACACTGGTAGAAGGCACTGCGGTGACGACTTTAATCTTAATACCCCAGAATAGTTCAATAATATGCTTGAGCAAGAAACACAAAGAGCCACTCTTATCCTAATACTCACACACGGGCTTCCTGCCATCTTACCTTACGTATCGTTTATTCATTATCAGCCCGTGGGTGAGTCTGCCGCCTGTGGACGCGGACACCCTTGGTCGAGTGAGTCTCTCAAGTTTGTCAAGACCGAAACATCAAGGTTGCCCGATCCTGAAGCTAGTAGAATATACTCAAGGTACACCGGAAATAAGCACGGCGGAGTCGAGACCGTCCTCGAGACGCCGACTCTTTTCGCAGGCTGGTAGGTGAACGGCTGGGCTGTTACACTAACACCTGTTGGAATAAAGAAACAACAGATTTAGCTCCAATTTCGGACATCCACTACAGAGTGGCATGTCGCTCATTTTTGGCGTAGTGGGCTAAATCCAACAACACCACCTCTGGCTTTCGGTGCCCGTATTGGCACCCCTGCCAGCCGGAGCCGGAGCCCTCCACAGCTACCACCGAGCCTTGAGGCTCCTCGAGTCCTGCGTAGATGTAGAAAAGGCTCGATTATCTCGAATACATGTCCTTTGTACTCGTACTTGAATCAGTACTCAATACGGAAGAAGCCTCACCAAGTAGGAGTTGCCTGATTGATAATGAATATAATGTCATCATCTGTCATCAGCTGCTCTTCGGGTTGATTCTTTGCCGAGTTGACAAGGAAGGTCGGTTTTCAAATTCAGCGAGGTACAATTGTAGGGCTGCAATTGTAATTTCTACGTCGTACTAGAGCAAAAGGGGGGAGTGCAATGGTCGATGATGCCGTCATGGAGCCATGACTCGGGATAGATCGGTCGCCGTTGTCATGTGCGGCTGTTCTGTTCTGTGACCTCATGCTGAGACTTTGACTCGTGCGTTCTTGGATTTTCAGGGAAAGTACAAATGTACTAAGGCTACTACCGCGGGGAAGGGGGGAAGGCATGAAGGGGTGGGAAGGAGAGGAATGTGGAAGGGGGGAAGGGGCCACGAAGAGATTGAGGCCAATGGAAAGAGCAGACATTCAATTGTTCGAGGCATGTGTTGTACTTCGTAGCGGTGGTCGGCGTAGTTTTGGGGAGGTGGTCGAGACGGCCTTGGTGAAGTGCACCCAAATGTACAAGTACATGCTTATCAGCAGATCCATCAATGCTGGAAAGAGTGGAAAGAACCAAGGACGAAGGCCGCAGACGACATGAGCCAAGGCAACTGCAACCCAATCGAGCCAGCATTTAGCATCTATTGCATTTGATGCCTGCCAGAATTGGTCGAGTACAAACAGCAAACAGCCCAGGCGAGGCGCACGGCACCGCTGTGCCAAATGTGCCCATTGAGCCAGACGTCAATCGATGGAGACATCAACATTAGGGCAATCAAGATACTTCGAAGATCCCCAAGGCCAACACCCCAAGTCTCAAGGGCCCAAGTGCAAGGGCAAGGGCGACGACGGCCCTTTATCCTCTCGCGCCTAAATCCTGTCCAGGCATCACCGATCAATTATACAATCTGCCTGGGATTCGCCAGCCCAAATTGACAGCCAACTCACACATAGCTAAATTGAGTACCCAACCGACGAGGGTAGGACTTGGGTTCGATATTAGTGCTCATCGCCTACTCCTACTCCTGAGCGCTGCGAATTTCAATATTAGACATCCACGAAGCAATTCAATACTTCCCTGCCGCGGGCCGTATCTTGGCCCATTAGGTGCCAGTACGCCAGCAGCATCGAGCCGGCCTGCCTCCACAGGGCAACTCAGCCAGTAGGCCAGCAAGCCCTGCCATTTTCCTCGATTGTGGCGTCCAGAGGTGCATGAGGTAACTCTAAACTCTGCCCTGTACGAAGTACTTCGTACGAACGGGCACATTTGAGACATGGCTTAATGTTATTTTTAACAGCCAGACTCCCCCGCTGTCGGGTCCGCACTGACAACCTCCGTCGACTTCAACGAATGGCGCAACGGTGCGTTTCGATTTCGAACCGACGAACCACCTCGTCCACTTCTGATCTCTCGACCTCAGCAATTGCTCGCCTTCTGTTACATCTTCGAGTCCGTCGTCTTTAAAACCTTATATACAGGCTTGACTGCCCCCTTTTCGTCCCCATCTCCGTCCTATCTCTGTCTCTGTCTCTGTCTTCTGGCTTCCTCTGCGTCTTCTCCGTCTCCGATTGCTACCACCTATGAGAAAGAAGCCTTCGTTTGAAGTTTCATGGACGACTCTCAGCCACACCAGACGTCCTTTGGCACGTTCTTTCTTATCCCTCTCCGAGATTTTCCTTGATTGCCTGACATCAACTACACACCAACGTAACTTATTTCGTTGGCCTTTTTTTTCTTTTCGATCATATTCGTCTTAATTTCCTCTCTGTCTGTGTCTCAACTCTCTCTTCTCCATCTTGTTCCTCTTCCCATTCCTGTTTAAATGTCGATGCCACCATGCGTCTTCTACACACGGGTACCTTGGAACTACACTCTTTCCATCCAGACGCGGATGACGGGCCGCCGTCATACGCCGTCCTATCCTACCGCTGGCAGGAAGGCCAACTTTCCTATTCCGAGTTTGCCAATGATCGCGAGAAGGCCCTGACTCTGGACTCATTTTCTTTTGTGAAAAAGGCATGCCAGGCCGCCAAGGAGAACAACATCGACTATCTCTGGATTTACAACATCTGCGTCGACCAGTCCTCTACTGCCGAGGTGAGCGAGGCGGCGAACTCGGCTTTCGCCTGGATGCGTCGTTGTGAGCACCTCTTTGTCTACCTCGACGACCTGCCTCCTATAACGAACTACGTGAAGCAGCATGAAGACAAACAAGAGTATGATGAGGCTGCCTGGAGTCGCTGCTTGTGGTTTTCCAGATGCTGGACTCTCCAGGAACTGCTGGCCCCGTCTTCTGTCCGCTTCTATGACCAGGATTGGAACTTCCGTGGCTGCAAAACATCAGAGCGATTGAACGGAATTCTTTCTCGCATCACTCACATTGTCGCTGACGTCTTGTGCGATAGCTCTCTTATTTCAGAGGTCTCCTTAGCAAAGCGCATGTCCTGGGCCGCAAAAAGACAGGCCTTCCGGGAAGAGGATAGGGCGTATTCCCTCATGGGAATCTTCAATGTCTTTCTACCGGTCATCTATGGTGAGGGTTCGAAAGCTTTCTTGCGCCTCCAAGAGGCGATACTTCAGGACACACAAGACCTATCCCTCCTTGTCTGGGACGCCCAACCTTCTGATGCTCGACCCTGGCGTGGGCTCTTGGCAAACTCTCCCGCCGAATTCCGCCGCTTCATGTCATGTCCACCCTCCTGGTGCAACCCTCTAATTTTCAATGGCGACATCACATTCACTAACAAAGGTATGCGCATCCGGGGCAACTACTTACAAAATCCTCAAGCCCGCGGCCGAGGCGTCTTGCTGGACCTTGGAGGCCATGACGGGACGCCTCACCGCCGCGCAGTCTTGGCCATGTTCCGGTTAGAGGATTGCTACGTCCGGCCTGCTGTTGGGGCAGCTGGTTCTCTGCCCACTGAAGCTATGCTGAACGCTCCGATTGGAAGCGTGACCGCTAAGAGAGACATTGACCTCAAGTCGTCTATGGCGGCCTCGAATATCCTGCAATTCCCGGGCTTCCCTCCGGTCTCCAAGCGCCCTCCACCCGCTCCGGTCGACAGGCCAACCTCCATTGCCCCCGTTCAACAAATCCCGGTCCAAGAAGTCAACGTCCCCATCCCATTACCTGGTAACAACGGCGACCCTACCCCCGCGCACTGTGGTGATGAGGGTGATGTCAATGACGATGATACCGTCTCTAAGGCACCGTCGACAATAACCTCCGGATCCTGTGTATTCTCCCCTCGGGCGAGCACTCTTGGCTCAGGATCCATCCTCGACGTTTCCCATTGTCGGAGAAAGAGACGACACGATCCTTGTGATGCTCCTGCTTCCAGGAGTAAACGGGTGAAAACGCCGCTTGGTCCTCGGGAGAATACAGCAAAAACGGTTACCACCACGGTCCCCGGATGGCCTGTTCGTGACGTGGCGACTGATAACTTGCCTACTGGACATACTGGGCCTGCCTGTGGACTCGTGGAGGACAACACCAGAGACAGCGACGACGACCACACCCTGCTGGAGGATGGCCTCGGTGAAAAGGCTCCAATCTTGGAGTCTAATCATGAATTTCGGGATTTCATACCCGACATTGTTCAACTTGCCCTAGGCGAGTTTGCTGCCTGGAAGATGGGCCCTCGAACGCGCCCTTTGGCCCCTCTTTTCGCGTGCCCCTTGAGCCTCGTTAAGCGGAAATGCTGCAAGCGTTGCTTCACGCGTTGCCAACTACGTACCGTCCGTGATCTTCAAAACCATCTCAATGCACATCGGCTGCCTTTGTACTGCCCCGTTTGCTACGTGAAGTTCAACGGCGCCGCAGATCGAGATGAGCACATCGTCCAGCGCAACTGTGAGCTCAGAGACCAACCGCCCACCTACGAAGGGATCTCCGAGGAGAAGTTGGGGCTGATTTCTAACGTCCCCGCATCGCTGCCAGCCGTGCAGGCATGGTATGCTATCTGGGATATCCTCTACCCCGATACAACGCCGCCCTCGTCGCCTTGGCTTCCTGGTGAGGTTGGTCTCCAGATCAGTCTCGCTCGGGACTTTTGGGCTGAAATGGGCCAGCTCATCGTCTCCGGCTTCCTCGAGTCCAAGAACAAGCTCTCGTGGGATATGCCGGATGAGGAACGCAGCCTTGCGGCTCTCTATTTGCTTGTCCTCGACCATCTCATTGATGAGATTTTTAACGGCCAGGACAAGCCACCTTCATACGTTCCTGGGAAGCAGGTCTCGGTGAACCCGGGACCTGCCACCCGGTCTCAATTCAATGTTGGTTCTTTCGTGTGGCCACTCATAAGCAAGTGGATCCCGCAGAACCGACCCACGCCGGCTCCCTTGGGAGTTGGTATTAACGATAGGATTCCCTCGCAAGACAAAAGGGAGGGAAGTCCAGCACCAGCCCCATCTACCATGTCGGCGGGCATGGCAGATAATAGGGCAGATTAAATATGTTCAATTCCGCACAATTTTTTACCGGGGAGTGGAGGTCGGCTGCCTCATGCTGATCTTGCTCCCTAGGGTTCTCAATCGGCGTTCGCAGCAGCGAGCCCCAGGTGTGAACCCAACGTTTGGATCCAGCTCTTCACTGGGCTGGTATCAAGAGTGGTGTTGACAAGACACCAATCTAATTTATGATCTTCTTTTCTGTTTCTGTTTTCTCTTCTCCCTTTCCCCCTCCTTTTCTTTTCCTTTTTTTCTCTTCCTTTTTTTCTATTCTCCTCTTCTTTGGCTTTCTCTATTTCGGCATTATTTCATTTTATTTTTATTCTTCTTTATCTACTCCCTTACTTTGGTTCTACTATCCTGTCCCGCACATGTAGCTGCCTGGCTATTTCTCCTCTCTTTCTTTTTTCTTATTCTCTTTTTTTTTTCTTCTTCTCCTCTTTTCTTCTTCGATGACGCTTTTCCTATCTCCTCACCTTTTCTCTTTCTCTTCTCTGCTTTTCTCACAGCCACGATTTCTCTACATACTAAGAACCCTCCCGTATTCATCTTGATATTGCAGGAAATGGTATTAATGAGCCTTAAAATAAATAAAAATAAGTAATGATTGATGTCTGATCCTGATTCTCTCATATGAATTAACGTCGTGAAGGTAAAGTTCATGCCATGTTGTTACACATACTATGATTACCTTGAGGGGAAAAGAGCAGAAAAAGAAAAGGAATATTTATTCTGCCTTTCTTTTTGGCATTTTCGGCTCCAATAAACAATGATTCAACATCGGACATGAATGTAATGTAGATCTGTAACATTTTAAAGCTCGACACTTAGCCATTGACCTAGCACGAAGTTTTCGAGGAGAGCATTGTTCCCTTACTGTTGGGGCGTAGTGTCCAGACAGTCAACAGCCAGGCCATAGATATCTAGACATTCCCCTCTCCACGCCAACATCTATCTAGTGGTATATCTATCTACATACACTTCCATTTTCCAGCCCGCAGTCCAATCTCTAGAACAAGAGCGGGGTGGTACTCCTCGCGGAGAAGGTAATCGATCGAGGACAAATCGCGACGTTTGCAGTCTGAAGGAGAATGGGGACGAACAGCCAGAGAAAAATAAACATCAACGATTCAAACATTCTGCAACAAGCCATTAAGATGTAGTAAACCCACAATGGGAGAGGAGTGGAATGAAAACGTGCGGCATCAAATCACAGGTTAAACAAGTGGAATAAAGAGTCGTTGAGAGAGATTAGTATTCAACAAAATGTCCCATGTTAAAAAGGTCCCTTGCTCTCTTCCATCCCAATCGACACATTAAGCCACGAACCCCCATAATCCAACCCTTCGGACAGGAAATCCTCCTCGGTTTCCGGTTTCACCGACGGAACGGATATCTGCTGCAGACACTCGGGTTCCTCGGCCGCGGCCCAGAGCCCCGGATCCGGCGAGAACACGGGCGAGGTTGACCCGGCAGAGGGAGGCAGAGAAGGTGGAGACGGCTTGTCCTGGTTCATCTTGATCCGACTCTCCGTCTGGAAGCGATTCAAGACTTGAGTCACGGTTCTGATTATCAAGCCTTTCAGATCCATGCCGGCGCTGACGGGAAGAGCGCCCGGGCTGCTGGAAGGACCCGCAAGGTGACCTGGCGCCGAGGCCTGTTCATCGGCGAGAACGGACGATACGATTCCCTGGCCGGTTCGCTCCCAGGTCAGGCGCATCAGCGAGATGGTTTCCTCGAGCTGCGTGCCGAGCCAGACGGATTCTGGAGGAGTATTCCCGGGGAAGACGGTTTCCCAGATGCGCACCCACTGTCGCTCAAATGTATCCTTCCGGTCGAGCCTCTTCATGAGCTCTTTCTTCTGGTCTTCTGATATTCCTTCCAAGTAGCTGGGCTCTCTCTCTTTCGGCTGGCAATCGGACCTTCGAACGTGTTGGTCCCGCAATTCATCATTATCGAAAACGACATAGCAGATGGGGCAGTAACATCGAGGCCGGCTATGTTTCCGGTATATGTGCTGTTTTACGTCCTTGATGCGACGTAGGTCGAATTTGAGGCACGCAGTATATTTGAAGGGGTCTAATTTATAGAACGGGCAGGCAAATCGTCGCTGGCCGTCCTGGGAGCTGTTATCCACCCGCTTAACGCTCTTGCGACAGTCGTCCTCATCACTGTCTCCGTCTGGAGGGCCTGCTCTCTTCTTTCGCGGCGCCGTCACTGAAGCTCCTCCACCACCACCACCTCCTCTTCTGTTAGTGGCGACAGGCCATGTCGTGGCTCTTGAAGACTGCGCGGTGGAGGAGGTTGACGCAACAGAGGAGGAAGTGCCTGTGTTACGAGGAAGCGACGACCATCCGGCCATGTGCGATAGGAGCAGACCGGACTGTTCGAGGCTGCATATCTCGGAAGCTGAAACTGACGACGATGTATTCCCAGATAGTGCAGGAGTTGGTGGATGAGTATAGGATCGAATGGCGGTGGGTGCTTTGCGGGGTGTACTGTCGCCCGTATCGGACGGCATTGGTTGTGTTTGGCTGGAGGCGATGTTCATGCCCAGTGGCGGTTCGGAGAAGATGGGTGGAGAAGTAGAGAGACCGAGCGGGTCGGTACCGGTCGTGTGCGAGTGCCTCCTTTCGGGACGTGCATCTTTCTTCGATCGGGTTTGTTTCCTTGGTTGGGCTCGCTGGGAGCCCTTCTTTTTGCTTCGCGGTGGGGCAACTGTGTATGATGCACTCATCCTATTCAAGTCCGAGTCCGTCGCTGAGTCCCCACCGGAGTCAACATTTTCAGGACCTGATGTGTTCTGAATGGAATGGAAAGCACCGGCACCGGCACCGTTGCACGGTATTGGAGCTGTTGGTGGTACGGACTGGAGGCAAAGGGGAGCTTGGAAGGGATTGTTGAGCAGTTGGCCATCGGGGGATTTGGTCGTTAGTCGGAGGAATCCGGAAAAAAACTCGTCGTCGCTCGAGATAGTGTCTGCCGACGATTGCGAGGACTGTAGGTGGTCAAGGTTGGCAGGCGAGTCTGCAGTATAGGAGGGCGTTGGACCTCTTGCGGTGCCACTTGAATCCGGTGTAAGGGGCATCGTCAGAGGGGCATCAACGGCAACTTTCGAGTCGGATATCGGGTTGAGGTGGATAACAGAAGGCTCCGTCAAGTCCGCCACAGATAGGGGACTAAGGTGCGGCTTCATGATGGGGGAGGGATGGCTACATGTGTGTGTCGGGGGGCGAAAAAAGGGTTCGAGAAACCGGATCTACTCGTTCACGAACGCACTCGACAAACCTGGTGAGGGAATGATGATAAATACAAGGCGTCTCGAAGTGCGCAAGTTGAATATAAAGAGCCGCTTCCACCCCCCCATGTTCGCTGAGCTCGGAAAGAAGGGCGCTCCAGGAACAACGATAAAAGGAGTGTGTTAATGGTCCTTCCGCAATCACAAAGTTTGTGAAGCATTTCGATCAGGCAGTTTCACCACATTCCAGCGAGATTGGAGACATCGGAATTCAAAAGGTCCACGGTCGGTCGCAGGCCGAAATGCGCCAGACTTGGAATGGGTAAAACAGGCGAGATGATGGGTTGGTTCGCCAGGGTGAGCAGAGTAAGAAACTGGACAGCAGGCGAGGCGAGGCGGGGTGGCGCTTTCGCACACTTGTGCAAGCTGGTGTGGCATTGGGGACGGCTGGTTGGGAACATTGAACTGTCTGGAGGGCAGGAAAAGATCATATGTAGGTCAGCGCAACCTCTGTCAATTGGATGGATTAATGGATCCTTCCAGTAATACCGCAAAACCCATAGGGCTGGGATGGACAGACGAGACAAAAACGCCAAATGGTCCTGGTCAAGGATCGATGGGTCCGAAGGCTTGGAAAGCTGGTACAAGCCTGCGAGGGATATTAATTCCCTGCAGCTGGATGCACAAATGTGTGTGTTCGTGGACTTGGCGGGGAGATTGATGCAGGAGTTGGAGCCCGATTGGCGACAACGATGACGACGGCGTCAGCCATTGATTGGGTGTGCCCTGTCCCCCGTCCCCCGTGTTCTGTTCCCTGATCTCTCAGCATGTCCGGTCATGTTGTTACTGTAGACCTTTCTGTCCAGCACTTGGTCCGGATTCGACACAAGAATGCTCGGAACCACAAGTTTAGGGACTGATATCGAGGCTAGTCGGAAGGACACGTCCGGGACGAGGGCTTGGGTCCAGAGGAATGGAGTTGAAGAGAAGAAGTCGCATTTGATGCTTTTCGAAGATATCAACAATGTCGACGATGCTGTCGATGCTGTCGATGCTGTCGATGCTGTCGATGCTGTCGATGATTGTGATGATGGTGTTGATGGGGTTGATGGTATTGATGGTATTGATGGTATTGATTGTAATGAGGATACTGATGATGTTGGCGATGCCTCGAAAGTTTACAACCGTACCTTCGTACTATTGGAAAGAACGGGAAGCAGCTTGTTGCTTTCTACTTCTGCTACTGCCAGCGTGAGGAAGGAACATCAATTTCTACAATCCTAACCCCCTTCCCTCTTGAGGATGATGCATGTTGCATGTGCCTCTCCTCCCCAACAACTACGTACTCTCGTACACTTCATAACAGAACTGAGAGGTGCGACGTTACTCCGTATCGGCGGTTGGAAAGCGTGCTCGAGGCTAGTGTTGATGCAAATTTCCGTCATTGATGCATGGCGATACCCATTGTACAATTGCACGAGGTGCGTTGCGTGGCGCAGGGACTCTCCTTGGGGTTCGATAGTTATTACTTGTTCTGGACATTATTTGAGTACGAACCCCGACCATCGGCAGACTCGAGAAGCGCAGCCTGCCATACCTTCCTCACGTTGACGACTCGAGGGGTACCAGGTCTTCTTATCTTCAAAAGATGGGGGCCAGGCACCTCGACCACCCCATGTACAAGTATTTACACTTCATTTTTGGAAAGGGCTCAGCACTTACAAGATACTAAGATCGATATTTTAGGAAGGGTTGATTTGGAAGTACTCCGTAGAAGTAATGGCCCCAGAACTCTTCCTGCGGAAAGAGAACCGCACACCCTCACATTCCTCGCTCCGTCCTACTCAGACAAAGAAGGGGCATCAGGCTGTCGAAAAGTACTTTTCCTTTATCGACTTCGCATGTACACGAAGTACCGGGGTACACACGGATAGAACTCCCTGCATTTGAGGTGACACCTGCCACACCTCCCTCCCCCCTTTGCTTTAAACTCTCGCCTCGCCTTGGCTGGCTCTATGAGTCTATTCAAATAAACTACTTCGTATGTCGTACTTTGACTTCTACTGACGTACGTCAAATGTGAGGTTGTTTGTAGTTTGACCCCACCCCCCGCCCTCAGCTCGTCAAAGCTCAGGTGGGGCAACACCCACTCAGAAACAATTGAGGCAGGCGGCAGGCTCCGGAGCTGAGAATGGAAGGGACTCCAAACAACTCAATTCTCACAGCCTGCTCCCCTTTTTTCCATTCTCTCAATCCCTCACCCTCTCACCCTTTCTTCCCAGTCGTCCCTAAGGGTCCTTGCCATGTCTGTCTCATCGAAAAAATTCCCGCATTTCTTGAATATGATAACCTGCCTGCTTTCCCACTCGATTCACAAACCGGGTTGAAACAAATGTCCAACTCCTCATCCTCGGCCTGTTTTACGATTGATTCTCTCCATCTCTCAACCTGGGACATCGCGCTGACGAATATATCGCCACGCAGGTAAGGCGGACGATGGGGGTTCGTCCCAATGCCTTAACAGTCCCATCCATCGAGGCGTCTCAGCGCTGCGCAGTTGTACGAACGCGCCCGCATCAGGTCCCAAGATGCCCCTGGTCTCTAATCATCCCTTTCTTCCCACCCTTTTCTTCCCTCTAGTGTTGCCCCCCTTCTCCTCAATGATGCCCACTGCTCACTGATCCAACCTCTTTCATTTTGCTCGGCTTCCCCCGGTATTAACGTTGACTAAAAAAAAAAAAAAATGGCAACGGCAATGCGACAATGGGCATCTAAGCCTCCGCCGCCAGCTCACTTGTTTCACACGAGGGCGAGGAGCTCCTAGCCTTGGTCTTGAGGCGGCATTCAAGGTATTTCCCCGAAACCGAGACCGCTTTTTCCTTATTGTCTTTCTTGGTCCGACACACGATTGTGCGGCAACGCCCGCGGACGTCGTCGTCATCGGTGCCTAAGGAAAAAGAACTCAATCCCTCCCCCCACCAGAAGAACAGGCGGACCGACACGAGAAGGGTGAGCTCCGTCTAGCGTATCTTTCTGTTCCGTCAATTTGATGGACCGCGCCCTGTTTCTTGATAGAAGACACCGAAGCCACTTGTTCTGCTCCCGAACCAACCTGTCCATCCCCCTCCATTGGTCATGTTGGTGTTCCCCTCCCCTCAGCCACTCACCTCTCAAGCCGTTGACCAGGGTGTCCGCTTGTCCCCTAAAAAAAATCTGCCTAATGCCTAATCCCCCATCACGCCCTGCTTTATGTTGGATGATCGTTTTTATATTTCTCGCCTTTAAGATTGATCTGTAAGAAGAGTCCTTAATACTTTGGTAGTTCCGTTGGCGCTGGTATGTTTGTTAGGTCGATAAGACTTGTTGCCCAGTTGCATACTCTTCGATGGGGGCTCGATGTCTACGGAGCTCTTAGGCCAATAGACCATCTGCATCCCACCTGTGCCGAGTTTCGTGAGTTTGCGACTTTGTGCTCTCTCGAGAGCCTGCCCGCCTAGAAGTTCAAAAGCAGGCAAAATAATCCCGAAGATTATTTTTCAAACCACTCCCCTCCAGGCTCATCCAATATCTTCTTCATCGTATGCAACTCGTGTGTCGTTTTGTCTTTTTCCCCTTTCGCTCTTATTGTTCCAAATGACGCTGTCAATTTGTATACCCGTAAAGCCCCCTCTCTTCGTGACACTCTAGAACAACTCCCTTCTCCTCCCTCTTATACCTCCCACGAGTAGCCTGGCGAGATCGACATGTCGGCCCAAACAGGCCTTCCCAAGCGGTCTTCTTTCCCGCAAATCTTTAACAGCACCAGATTGAAGGCAACGAAGCTCTGGCCACTCAAGAAATTTCCTGGCATTCGGAAGAATAATCGGAAACCACATGCTCCAGTTTCGCTTTTCAAAGACCCCGATCCTACATCCTCAGAGGAGAGTATCGCGATCCGGGACGTGACGAAGCATACGACGGCCCTCCCATTCGAATCCCAGACTATAGTTAAAACGAAACCGGATCCGAAGTATGTGCAGGCACAGGTGAACAATGGCAGCCGCGAAACTCTCGAGAATACCGTGATATCGGTGGTCAGTCCCTCATCTCTCATACTGTATCCAACCACTCATCCGAGTCCCTCTCGTGTGACTCTCACTGCTCCCGACCAAGAGCTCGATACCCATACCGCTCTCATCCGAAAGTCTCCGCTCGCAGGGGAGATCACGCTCGGCCGGAAGAACTCTATTCTGGTAGCGTTCAAACCCCTTCCCCAAGGACACGAGCCTTCCGCAGACCCGTACGGCAAGGCCTCATTGACTCGCAACCTCCCTTATGAGGGCCACATCAACTTCTCTCTTTCGATGCCCCCCATCATCGTCCATCACCCGTCATTCGGCACCGAGGCCGGACGTTGGCGAAATAACATAGCCCCTTCGGTCGTCTTCGAGAGCAATGACATTGTTGTTGACGCGTCACCATACCAGAGCCGCCCTCCGGCCGGTGCTAATGTCAACAATAGTCGTAAGTCTAGTCGGCAGGAGAGCGCCGATGATGCCGACAACCAGAGAGGAGACAATAAACGTCATCGACGCAATGATGACAGCGGCGGTGGTAGATCGGGACGAACACCGGGTGGCGGCAACAGCAGCGGCGGCGGCGGCGGCGGCGGCGGACATGGTGGTGGCGGCGGTACCGGAAGCTTGAGCGAGGCACGTGGGGCCAACGGACGACGTTTTGCCTGTCCTTACTATAGGTTGGACCGGGTTAAATACCAGGCCTGCTTATTTCGGCATACTTTGACAGGGACTAACTATGTCAAGCAGCATCTGGTGCGTTGCCACAGTCCCCGCTACTGCCCCACCTGCGGAGAGGTTTTCTCCCGGCCACGTCTTTGGGATGCCCATATCCGGGCTGGGGGGTGTGAAAGGCGAGAATTCTCGTTGGATGGCATGTCAACAGCACAGAGGGAAGGGCTCGATGTCCTTATGCGGGGAGGTAACGAAGTAGAACGATGGTTCCGCTTTTGGGACCATCTGTTCCCCGATACGCCACGCCCGTTATCCCCCTATGTTGATGACATTCACATCGAGGTGCTTGATTTGGTCTTGAGGAGATGGGCCGAGAGGGGCGGCCTCGACCAAGTCCTTTCGGCTCACTTTGGCTCCGTCGCCGAAGAGCAAATGCAACGAATCCGCCCTGATGTCTGGGAGAGAGTCGAAAACTATACGCGGGGGCTACTCAATCAAGGACGAGAAGATGTCTCTGCTGTACAGAACCATAGCCTAACTATGGTCCCATCGCAGTCAGCATCGAGTTCCGATTTCGAGGTCGTGTCTGAAGACAATCTGTATGCCCCTATAGCGCGCAGCCAAGAGGCCGCACGCTACCCCCCCAGCGAAGCCCACTCAAGCGGTCACCCCGGGTCTCAACTAGTTTCTCCAACAAGTCACTACCAGGGCTACAACTTGCATCCCGGCGGAGACCCACCCATGTTCTTCCAAAGCTCCGGCAGCGGCTATAGCGGACATGGCAACGCCCACCCACATGTTGGGCACAGTAACCCTCAAATTGGTCCTGGAATGAGCCACTTTAGCCCCAACAACATGAACTCCATCGGAGCGTCACTGTCACAACCCCGCACCTACGGAGCCCACTACGAAGGACAAGAAAACGACGAAGCATTTTCTGCACAAGGGTTTGGCCAAGACTTCCAGGACATGCCGGCTTTCCTTGAAGACTGGCGTCCCTTGCCTCAAGGAGACGGCATTAGCTTCGGCTCTGCTTTTGGGGCTGGAAATGGTCTTGATCTATACCACGCCAACTTCGGCGCTGGCCTAGAAGAGTTCCAGGGTGTCATGGGAGATCCCTTTGAGGATGAACAGGGCACTACCACTGAAGACTGGGACGGGACGGAGAAGGGAAAAGGGGAGAGGGAAACCAGATTTATACCCAGATCCCAGAGATGATCTTGACATCGACGATATCCCGTTTGAATTGCCCTCTCAGAACAACTCACCGGGCAAGGATCGAGAAGCTCAGTTTACCAGTTTGCTGTTTGAACATTTGTTCACTCCAAGCAGACGAGCATGCCGAAAAGGCAAGGGGTATCGATCCTGAACTCTAAGATTGACCGACAGGACTGCCTTGTTGAAAATCAAGGGGTCTTGTTGAGAGGCGATGGCAAACTTGGCCTTGCTCACGACAGGGCAGCCAAGACTTTGGCCAGCAGAGACCGAAAGAGAGGCAGAGTCAGGGTGGACGGGTGGTGGGTGGAGAAAAGTGAAACTTTTGAGCAACGAGATGCCCCAACGCTGGACCCGAAATGGCGTACGTGTACTGCATGGCGTGTATTATTTTTGTCTTCTTCTTTTTTCCCGTTTCTCTCCTCTCTCCTATTTTTGTTGCCGGGCGTTTTTGATATAATATTTCGATTTACACTCTTTTAGGGAATGTAGGTGATTTGGTTTATGGTTCATCGCATTTGGGAAATGCGCGTGTGTCGCTCTTTGTGTAGTCGCCAAAGCAGTCCAGCCCCTCAAACTGGCTCCGTCACATGAATGGCAGAATCAGGATGAAGTGTTGGCTTGTCTTATGTCGAAGAGGAGAGAAGGAGATGTGGGAAGAAGGGAGGACAGGAAGAGAGAGAGAGAGAGAGAGAGAGAGACGGGGGCTGTCTTAGGAGATTGGGGGAGCTTGTCATGGAGTCCTTGTCTTTAGGCACTAGCCTCAGCAAACTTCGCAATTTTGGCACATCTAGAATGTGAAAGGTGAAAGCCACGTGTAACAATGCCAGCCTCTTCTAGGTCTCGGTAGAGATGAGGCAAATGGCAGGGCGGCGTATCAATGAGGACGGGACTCATCTGGGTCGCTGTGATGAGTACTACGAAGATGGATTTTAACCGAGAAGATGAAGGAGAAAGGGGGCAATGCCATCAATTACCCTCGTCGGTAATGACTCATTTTTCGAATGGATTAGAGCCCTCGAGGCAGAACTCTAGATGCCGTTTGACAAGAAATAAAAATCAGTAAGATTAAGGCAGCAATGGCCAGAATCAATGGGCGATGCAGCATTGATGGTCGATGAGGAAACACGAGATTGGCGAATAACATTGAAGGAAGTGATCGCGTCGGAGGAATTCCATGGGTGCCCAATGATCATCTGGCAAACACTTGTGGACAGGTGGCGTATTTGTCAGCTTCGTGCACCACTCAACGCGTGATGGACGCAAGCGCGCGTCATGCAAATTCGAAAGCCACGAAGTCACACACGAAGCCCCAACCTGCCCGTTTGCTTCCTCCCCCCGATTTGGTTGGCGCGCCTTTTCATCCCTCCAAGCAGACTGAAAAGTTCTCGTTTTTCCATTCTCTCTTTTCGAATGTTTGCGATTGAATATTTCGATTCTCGATTCACTTCTTCGCGCCAAATTTATTGATCCCGTCAGTGACATTGACAGGCGACCTATCTCGATACAGCGTGAACCTCTACACCCGAGCTTGTTTGTCGTCATAGCTTCTCCACCATGGGTATCAAGAACCTAGCGTCCATCATCAAGGAGCATGCTCCTGACGCGATCAAGGAGGGGGAGATCAAGAACCACTTTGGGCGCAAAGTAGCAATTGTACGTTGACATAGACCTATTCCCCGTCCACTCCTCTCCCGCGTTTCTTGATTTGGCTTGAACTAACAGCGACGGACACATAGGATGCGTATGACGACCCTCAAAGCTCCTAACTACTCCCACTTACCGAGCACTGCTAACTTCAGCAACAACCCAAACAGATCCATGAGCATCTACAGCTTCCTCATCGCCGTCCGCAGCGAAGGCCAACAACTAATGGACGAAAGCGGCCAAACCACCTCCCACCTAATGGGCATGTTCTACCGAACGCTCCGCATGGTCGACAACGGCATAAAACCGCTCTACGTGTTCGACGGCGCGCCTCCCAAGCTCAAATCCGGCGAACTGGCAAAACGCTTCCAGCGCAAGCAAGAAGCGCAGGAAGGGCTCGAGGAGGCCAAGGAGACGGGGACGTCGGAGGACGTGGAGAAGTTCGCGCGCCGCACGGTGAGGGTGACGAGGGAGCACAACGCCGAGTGTCAGAGGTTGCTGAAGCTCATGGGGATCCCGTATATCGTCGCGCCGACGGAGGCGGAGGCGCAGTGTGCGGTTTTGGCGAGGGCGGGGAAGGTGTTTGCTGCTGCGAGCGAGGATATGGATACGCTGTGTTTTAATTCGCCGATTTTGTTGAGGCATCTTACGTTTAGTGAGCAGAGGAAGGAGCCCATTCAAGAGATTCATCTTGACAAGGTTCTCGAGGGTTTGGACATGTCGAGGGATCAGGTAAGAAAGACTCCTCCTATATATCCCCACCGAGATGTCTGACACTTTTGCAATGGAGACTTTTGCTGACCTACGATTTTTTTAACTAGTTTGTCGACCTTTGCATTCTCCTCGGCTGCGACTACCTCGACCCCATCCCCAAAGTCGGCCCCACAACAGCCCTCAAACTCATCCGCGAACACAAAACCCTCGAAAAAGTCGTCGAAGCCATCCAAAAGGACCCCAAAGAGCGCTTCAAGCTCCCCGAAGACTGGCCCTACGAAGACGCGCGCGAGCTCTTCTTCCACCCTGACGTGCGTCCCGCCTCGGACCCGCTCTGCGATTTCAAATGGGACAAACCCGACATCGAAGGGCTAGTGCAGTTCCTCGTGACGGAAAAGGGATTCTCGGAGGACAGGGTGAGGGCCGGGGGTAAGAGGTTGGAGAAGAATCTGAAGAGCGCGCAGCAGGTGCGGTTGGATGGGTTTTTCAAGGTGATTCCGAAGACGGAGGAGGAGAAGGCTGTGCTGAAGAGGAAGAATGAGGAGAGGAATGTGGAGAAGAGGAAGAAGTTGAAGGAGGAGAAGAAGGAGAAGGCGAAGGCTAAGGCGAAGCCGAGGGCTGCTGGTTGAGTTTGGGGGGCGGGAGTGAAGACGGGGGGGAATCGTGATGGGGGTTCCTTTTTTGCTGGGGAGAGTAGTATTTCCGGTACTGGGCAATTTGTATGGAATGGAACAGGCGATAGAACTTGATGGGTCTGCCTCGATTCGGGCGTCATGGAGTTTGGATGGGTATGGCAGTTACTGAAAACATTTCATAACATTGATGATTTTTGATCCTTTACGAGTCTCTAATCTCCGGCGTGCATCAATTGAGCATCTGCCAAAGGACACGAGTGTCTTCAAGGTCCTGTCAGATCAACATATGGCTCGCTCTCTTTCCATCCCATCAAAAGGGTGGTCTAGAACATATTCAAATGTCACCGGAAATTGTTCTCTGCCACATGGCAAACGCAACCATCCCATGCTCACTCTCTTCGAACACACCGCGCCGAGACGTGTGGGGTTAGGCGGGCTAAAAATGTTAAGAGAAAAAGACAACGAAAAACCCCATGGAGCCCCAGACCACGAGACAGATCAGATCAAATGCGACGGCTCAAGGTGCATGGGGGAAAAAAAGAATGAACAATTTGAAGGTTCAGCGGCGTGTTCGAGCTGTGGGGTAAAAAAGTACGAGACTCCCGAGTTCAAAGAGCGTCAATGTGAAGCTCGGCGACAGACTTTCGGTAATGGACCTCGGGTCATTGGCAGGAGCGAGTTTGGGTGACGTCAAGCCATTTTCTCCGAGGGAAGAAGAGCTGCGCTTGAGTGCGCTGAGATCTCACAAGCGACGGACCTTGGCAGTTAGGCGGACTGTACCTGGGTACCTTACCTCTTGGGCTCTATGGAAGCTGGCTGGGGCAGCCTCTGTACATGTACTCCGTAGAACATTGGGGTCACCTGATAAGTAACCTCCAGTTGTCAGATCTAATTCGGTCTCTATGATTGGCCAAGGCTCTCTCACATGCGAAATTCTATTGGAGGTTATCAGGTCCATACCCCGTGGGCGCCTTCCCTCTAGTTTGGGGAAGGATCCCGTGGGAGAAATTGAATGGGATGTTTCCTTTTGGGGGGTACTTACCGTACTCTTGCCTCTTGGAGCAGTGTATTAGTACATTCTCGGCGACTCTTTTAGGTGACAAAGCATGTGATTGTTCGACTGCAGCGTTCTTTCCCCTTTGCCGACAAGCCCCGGTCTCATGTCTCCATCAGTTACAATGTCCCATTTGAATGTCCCAAAGTCCAAGTCGCATCGAACGGCCCAGGTCCTTAAATGGGAATGTCAGCACCTGGACCACGATTTCATTCAAATCTCCCCATCCTCCCCCCAACTCCAGTCCTAATTATTTTCCTCCCCGACCTGCTCCCTTCTTTCATCTCTCTCTCCATTATTCTTTAAATCGTATATTTATTTCTTGTTTTCATTTCGCTTTGTGTGTGCTGAAGCGAAATCCTCATCTTGTCTCATCCCATATCTGGCCTCGGCTCATCTAACACGCCCACACTCCCCCACCAAACCCCCATCACAATGTCCAAGGTATTCACCGCGAGCGAGGTCGCTCAGCATAAGACGGCGAAGGACCTCTTCATTACCATTGACGGCGATGTCTACGATCTAACCAACTTCCAAGATGACCATCCTGGTGAGTAGCTTTTTTCCGATTTTCGCGGTTTGGGACAGCTCCGGAAAGGGAGCTAGATTTCCCACTCACACCCACCCCACTTGCATGACCCAACTTGGAAAGTGCCGAGGTCTAACTTTTCGGCGCGATGCGCCCCAACCCCAACAACAGGCGGCAAGAAGATCCTCCTCCGAGTCGCCGGCAAGGATGCCTCTAAGATGTTCTGGAAGTACCACGGCGAGGCTGTCCTGAAGAAGTACAAGCCCAAGCTCCAGGTCGGCTCCCTCGATACCAAGAAGGGTGCTGCGCCTGCGCCTGCTCCCGCCGCTGCTGCTCCCGCTCCCGCTCCCAAGCCTGCGCCCGCTGCCGCGCCCGCGAAGCCCGCCGAGAAGAAGGCCGAGGCTGCTCCCTCCGAGGCTCTAGAACCCTACGGCAGCCTCATCCCTTATGCCGACCCCAACTGGTACCAGGGCGTAAGTAGTTCTCCTCCCCGTCCGACTGAACAAAACTGCCGCGGCTCCTGCAGCCACGATTTGTTGTTGCGGAGCTTGAATGGCGACACAACAAAAAAGAAAAAAAAATTAATGGGCCCTGCTGCTGCTCACGCCGTGTCATTTACAAACCCGGGCACTCTTAGTGGACGCTAAGCTGACTAGGTGCATATCACAGTACCACTCCCCTTACTTCAACGAAACCCATGCTGCCCTCCGTGCCGAGGTTCGTGAGTGGGTCGAGTCCGCCATTGAGCCCTATGTCACCGAGTGGGATGAGAACAGGCTGGTCGACCCCGAAATCTACAAGGAGATGGGCCGCCGAGGCTACCTCGCCGGTCTCCTCGGCGTGCACTACCCCACCCAGTACACCGGCGGCAAGGCGGTCAAGAGCGTTCCCCCCGAGAAGTGGGATCTCTTCCACGAGTTGGTCATCACTGATGAGATCTGCCGCGCTGCCTCCGGTGGTCTCGTCTGGAACCTGATTGGTGGTTTCGGTATCGGATGCCCTCCCCTCCTCAAGTTCGGCAAGAAGAGCCTCGTCGACCGTATCCTCCCCGGCATCCTTTCTGGTGACAAGAGGATCTGCCTCGCCATCACCGAGCCCGATGCGGGTAGCGACGTCGCCGGCCTCAACTGCGAGGCTAAGCTCAGCGCCGACGGCAAGCACTACATCGTCAACGGTGAGAAGAAGTGGATCACCAACGGTATCTGGAGCGACTACTTCACCACCGCCGTCCGCACCGGCGGTCCCGGCATGAACGGCGTCAGTCTTCTCCTCATCGAGAGGAGCTTCGGCGGTGTCTCCACCCGCAAGATGGACTGCCAGGGTGTCTGGTCGTCAGGCACCACCTACATCACCTTCGAGGACGTCAAGGTCCCCGTTGAGAACTTGATTGGCAAGGAGAACCAGGGCTTCCGAGGTAGGCTTTCCTTCCCATCCCTCATTGATGCGATGCTTTGAAACTTTTGTCTAACTCTTCAATAGTGATCATGACCAACTTCAACCACGAGCGTATCGGCATCATCATCCAGGCCCTCCGCTTCTCGCGTGTGTGCTACGAGGAGTCCGTCAAGTACGCTTCCAAGAGGAAGACCTTCGGCAAGAAGCTCATCGAGCACCCCGTCATCCGCCTCAAGCTCGCCCACATGGCCCGCCAGATCGAGGCCTCCTACTCGTGGCTCGAGAACCTCCTGTTCCAGTGCCAGCAGATGGGCGACACCGAGGCCATGCTGAAGCTCGGCGGTGCCATTGCCTCTCTCAAGGCCCAGGCCACCGTCACCTTCGAGTTCTGCGCCCGCGAGGCCAGCCAGATCTTCGGCGGTCTCAGCTACTCCCGCGGTGGCCAGGGTGGCAAGGTCGAGAGGCTGTACAGGGACGTTAGGGCGTACGCCATCCCCGGCGGTAGCGAGGAGATTATGTTGGATCTCAGCATAAGGCAAAGCATGAGGGTGCACAAGGCTTTGGGTATGAAGCTGTAAGATGTTGAGCGGAAATCTTTTTGTTTTCTCACCCTTTTTGTTTAAAACGTCTTTACAACTGTTACCCTACCCTCAGCCTTTCCTTTGTGTTAGCTTTCTTGTGCTTCCCCCCTTTTGTGTACTATTGGGTTTGATAAAGAAGGGAGCATCATATATTTTTCTTTTATTTAACTCTCTGCTACGAGGATTTCTTTTTGCATAGATAGATTGCCTAAGTGTTATGAATACGGAAATCATTTATGCCTTGATTCAAATAGTTGTGTCTGTATAACTGGCTCCTCGCTCCAGCTCTCCATATCGTTAGCTTGTTTCCCATAAACATGAGATTGTTGATGTTGAAGAGACTTGGGGATAATGCCGTGATGAAGACTGGTATGAAGACTCTCGATCCCCAACAAGGACGCCCCTGCCGGACTGCATCGCGAAGTACCTCGGGACGACTAGGTACCTCGTATGATGAAGTGGGTCTGGTTTGTCAGCCAAGACGGACTCCCCGGATTACGTCATGTCCAAAGCCAGACCCCCAAAGTTCAATTGTACTTGGAGCTAACAACATGTGAGTACCCTGTTGCTTGCTTCCATGAGAGCACATGAGGGATGGGAAGGTTGGACAGGAGGGTCCTGATCGATAAGTTGATAGTTTGATTAGCATTGGTTACGTCCTAAGAATCTAAAAGTACTGCGGTACAAAGGCTGTTTTCCAGAACTGGAGGCGACTTGGACTGAACTCGCCCATAGAACCTGCCTTTCAGATGCTTGATATGGCTGATACACGAATATGTACATGTTGATTGGAGGAAGTCGCGAACAAACGTCGATCATTCCCTAAACTCTTTTATTTCGGCTGCCTGCAAACAAGTCCCTCCTTCCCCCTGATAACACAACCTCATGCCACCCGCAAGCAGAGCGAGACTCTCACAAACGATTTCTTTGCCTCTCTCCGACATCTTTTCCATTGAGCGCGCCATCTTCCAAGACCACTGGGATCATTTGCGCTTTCGTTCCCTTCGTCGATACAGAACTCTCTACGACGCCATCGTACGATAAGGACCCCGCGCTATCGACTCACACATTTGATATATCAAGACCAGGCACCCGACAGACTGTTGAGTCGCCTTGAGATTGAGAAGCGATAGGTCAATCGAACTGCATCCAGACTCTCCCTGCGCGTCCGTCAACTTCGACGATTTAATCCACCGACTCGATTCAACAAGTCGAGGAGCGATCCCATCTCCAAACCAAATCACTGCCTAGCCCCTCCATCAAAACAGCGCCATCACAATGTCGCAGGCGCAGGCTCCCCAACCATCCCATCCCATCCTCCTCAACCTCCCCCCTCCCTCCTCGACCCCCGAAACCCCCGACATGCCGTAAGTGTTTACCAAGAACAGCAATTAATCCCCCGCCTCCCGAATTCCCCCAGTCTTCTTTGCTGACAGTCTTTGCCCGAATGTAGTGGAACCCCCACCAGCACAACAACCTCCCTCTCCGCCCTCTCCACGATCGCAATCAAGGACGGTCACCGCGGCCACCTCCCCCCGACCGGCCGCCACGCCCACACCCCCTCCACAACCTCCCTCGAAGCCGAGCGCGCCGACCGCATCTCCCGCCTAGCTGGCCTCGAGCGCGTCTCGACCCTTCGCACGGCGACTTCGTCTCCCGGGGGAGTACCGATTTCGCACGGCCCGACGCCTGCGTATTTCGATGCGCGGGGCCAGCCTGTTGCGATTACGAAGATGAGCACGGTGGGGACTGCGAGTCGCACGGGGAGCTGTAGTGGACGGGAGGATGAGGAGGAGGATGATGATACGAGGACTACGACGGAGCAGGATGAGGATATGTTGAGTTTGGATAATAATTATCGGGAGGGGGGCTCGGTGATGAGTCACGATGTGGATGATGAGTTGGCGAATCGCTCCGTGGGCGGGTTCGACGATCGGATGAGCGATGATGGGACCGCCAGTCTTGTGGGATTCGGCGAGGGAGCGGGAAGTACCATATCCGGACCCATCTACCAACGTCGTCCCCTCCCCGGAATAGTAGCCTCCGCAGAAGCAGGTACTCGTGCCTTCCTCTTCGAACGGACATCTTCATCTCTAAGCGAGGGAAGACGCGAAGGAGGGCCCCCTTCCCTAGTGCATAGCGCTAGCGGAGGAGTCGAGACGCCCATCAGCCCGACGGCCGTGCAGGAGCGGCGCGCGGCGAGGATGACGAACGGGATTGCGGTCGATGGGGCGGGCGTTACGAGCACCGCGGCGGATGATGATGGGTTTGTTGATACGACTGCGAGGGAGCCTGTGCAGGTTATGCCGAGTTCGCCGAGGAGGCATAGGAAGGGGGGATCAGGGGTGCCAAGGTCGCCGTGAGCGAGTTGACGCACCGAGAAGAAAAAGAGGGAGAAAAAAAAAACCTGAGGATGTCTGGAGAACTGAAGCTGTTTGTTGTCCGTTTGTCAGTTTTGAAACTATGGGAATTAGTCTTTTGAACGTGTATTATGTTTTTATTGTTCTGGGACGGGGTATGTGGGTTTTTGTATGGATATGGCTAGGTTCCTGGTTTGGAGTTTAGGCACTTGACCTTTCTTTTCTCTTTTTCTTCTTTCTTTCCCTTTTATGTTTCTGTCTGTTTTCTTGAACTTGTCAGGTCCTTGTTTGAGAGGTTTGGTCCGGAACCGTACTACATAGGGATATGGATGCTAGGAACTTTCTGTTTTTTTTTCCCCCTGCAATCGAATTCTGTTTATTCGGTTTACCGGATTCATTGTCCCTAAAGTTAGTCGTACCGAAGGGGGGAGGTTTGAAATCATTTATTCGGAGTGGAGGGAACAGAAGTGTTTGAAGAAGAAGGACGAGGTTTATTGCCGTTGTTTTCTTATATTTGGCTCTTGTTCTCTAGCAAGATGATACTCTACTTCACGAAGCTGCGGATGAAACAAAGAAAAGGGCTTCAAAAAAGTGACATGATATATACAGAATAACTATATGCATCAGCAACAATGCCTCTTAAATCTCCAAACTCTGCAAACTACTTCTGCTCGAGTCCGCCTAACGAACGTAGATCGAAACGTCACACGTTCAAAGAAAGAAGATAAAAGAAGGACACTTTATAGGATAAAAAAAAAAAGATAGAAACGCAGAAAGATTTTATTTCACCTCCCAGAAACACCAAACACTCCTCCCCCATCTAAACAAATCATCTCATGCAGAAAAAACTTCAGTATGTCCAGTCCACCTCCAGGATAAAAACAGAAACAGAAAACTAGGTATATCCAACCAAAAAACAAAAAGACAACAATGCTGAGCGAATGGGTATAACAGGACAACAGTATAACAAGTACATGCAAACGTAGTGCTCAGAAACAGAAAAGACGAAAAAAAAAACAAAGGGAAGAGGAGATGAGAAAAACAAAAAGCACTCGCCATGTCGTAAAACGTCAACGCTCAGCGATTTCTAAATGCAGCCCACAACATCGCTTCATCAAATGCGCGCTCCACTCCCAATGACCCCGATGCGCCACTCGCACAATGCTTCCCAGACTCTCTTGCCTCTCTTGCCCTCACCTCCATCCATCTCCCCCCTACGAACACAAAAAGTCCAACCCCATACTCCTGGCAACGCCCTGCCAGTCCCACACGCTCATCCACTCTCCCCTCTCCATAAGCCTCCACACCTCCTCCAACACCTCCAGCACGAGATTGCAATTCCTCAACCCCGTATATCCCTTGACGCATTTCACCGCCGCCCGAACTCGTTCCTGCTGTCCGGGGCTGACACACGCCGTGCCGAGCACGAGGGAGGGTATCAAAAGTAACGTCTGCGCCGGGTCGGACGGCTTGAAACTCTCGATGATTGTAAGGGACTCTTCGATCGCTAGCGTTATGCGTGGGTCTTGCAGGGGCACGTTCCGCATCGACGAAGAAGGCGACGAGTGGCGAGACTGGTCGCGGTGATGGAACCTGTCAAATGTGCCGTCGCTGTGCGTCGATGCGGGTCTCGGAGACGAAACTCGGTGCGTCAGGGTCGCCGTGTCGTTGGAATCCGACGTAGACATCGAGGGCGACGGGCAAGAGTGGCGTCGGAATTCGCCCGTATGGGGATCCACGCTGCTCGAGACTGGACTAGGTGGCGCACGCGTCTCGTGGTTTGACGATTCCATCATTCCGTCCGGACCTGGACCCCACGGCGTAGGAAGACGGGTACCGTCATTCGGCGGGTAGATCGTCCTGAACAGGTACACCCACATCGTTTGCTTGTATAGGAGCGACACCCTATCCCTGCTATCACCCGGAGGCCAATGCGGCATCCATTCCCTGATACCCGCCTCGATGTCAGCGGCACGGTAAAGACTCTCATAATCCACCGCCGACTCTGCATTGGCGATGATGTTAGCCCTGATAGTATTCCGAATGCTGGTAATTCGCCTCATATAGCCGAACAGCCCATCGGTAACGCCAATAAGCCGCGGTGGATGCAAATGGACCTCCGGAGACCAGTCAGCCGAGTTAAACGTAGGATCGCAGTGGTGATGGTGGTGCAGCCCGTAAGAGTTCGAAGGGTATGACACGAGTTCGTCGGCGAAGATTTGGTACTCGAAGAATTCGGTAATAAAGCCAAGGAAATTCGGGTCCTCCGGGGGCGAGTGTTGAATCAGACTCTTGTAAGCTTTCAGATGTACCCTATGTTCGCCCCTCGGATTTCCTTCGACCAAAGTTTGCAATAGCAGACACAGCATCTGGCTATATCTCGCTGTGAGAATCATCGAATGGTCCGGGTCGTTTTTGTCTCCCGATCTCGAGATATCCTCGTAGAAACATTTCATGGACTCCTCGTGGTGGAAATCTGCTCGATCTTGGAGTGATTTGGCCGTCACATCGATATTGTCCTGGAGAATCTTGGCGCCGTAGGGAGTCCCGTAGTCAATGTGCTTGCTGCTCAGAGCCAGGATCGAATGCATGAGTCCTTTGTGGCGTGTGGCGATCTGGAGCACGATGTCTTTGAAGGCGTTTTTGTGCTCGCCTTCCACCGTCAAGACATTGCTAAGGTGGTTGCAATAGTGCCTCCAAAATATTTTGTCTTCAGTCGTCTCTACGGCATGGAATAGAGGCTGCATGGTTATCACAGGTAGGCTCTCTCTACGGAGTCGAGCTGCAACAAAAACGTCAGAAATACCAAAACAAGGAATTAGACGCAAAATATGAAAGCTCACCTTCCTCGGCCTTCTCCTTCCCACTCTTCCAGATCTGCTTCTCATGGTAACCCTCACATACAACAGCATTCTTTTCGCAATTCATACCTAGAAATAGAAGTTAGACAGACGGATGTGAAGTAGGAATGTATACCCTATCCACATAGTCCAAGCCTATGTGGCGGGGGAGAGCGAGCTGCCCTTACACCTTGGCTTTGCCTCATCACACTTCTTCTTCCGCTTCCGGCAAGTAATACACCCCGTTTTCGACCGACCTTTGGTGACCTTGTTCGTGTTGGCGACTGGAGTAAGCGGATGCTTCCGAGGACGGCCCCTCGGGCGCTTTGTCTTTATCTCGTCGATCTTGGGGCTCGCATCGGGCTCCTCATTCGCAGCTGGTAACTGGCTCAAAAGGTTCATGTCGAACTCCTCGTCGACAACCTCCACCTTGGGTACCATCGGCATTCCATCGCATTCGTGCTGCCGAGTCCAGAGAGCGGTGACTCCATGACCTGTCTTCTCAAGGTTGTTCGTGTTCCACGAGTTCGGATGAGAGGATGTAACCGGGCTCATCAACATTGATGATGATGCTTCGCTGTCGGGATCTCGAAGGTCCATGCCAGGACTCACAGGGGACAACTGGCCGGTGTGGTTCACTGCCACGGACGCCTGGCCTGACCACCCGCGAGGGGAAGAAGGGGACCGAGGCATGCCAGCCCCGTTGTGGAAGCTCGCCTCCGATGAAATGCTGCGACTGTCAGACCAGGAATAAGTGTATTCAGTGTTGATAATGCTTTCAGGCGGTTCGAATTCGGCCATGTGTTCCTATTGCACGACGAAGGGCTTCGGGATTCCGGCCATGAAGTATTCCAATGTTGCGCGTAATGAAAACTCGGTCGGTGTGGATGGGACGTGGGAAAGTAGTTGCGATCCCGCCCAATGTCTGCCTACGATAGAAATGCTCCAGGTTACCGTGGATATATATACCTCTCTCGGAGATCGGATAGATGAAGAAAGGTGACAACGGAGGTTTCCGCTTCCAAGTATTTAGGCGACACCGGTTTCGGGGGTGTGGTCCGACTTGTCAGGTCCCAGGTAGGCTCGCGGGGAGAGAGGGATGCCAGCCAAGTAATCAAAGGGCCAAGGAAGATAGGAAGCAAAATGTCCCTTGAGGATCGACAGGCGTAACAAGGCAAATGGACGCCAAGGCGAACGATGGCAAGATGTGCCGGAGAGAGTGTGACTGTTTGAGTGTGTGTGTGTGTGAGAGAGAGAGAGAGAAAGAGAGAGTGTGTGTGTGTATGTATAGAAGATGGAGGAGATGAGGAGAGAGGTGATCGTCGAACAGGGAAGCCTAATGTGGGGGGCAAGGCCAAAGAATGGAGCGGGACGAGATGTAGGTATTACACCCGCCAACCGAGGTGTCCGCCGATCAAGGAGCAAGGCCGAGAGAAAATGGTGTGTTGATCAAGGCAGTGGGGAGTTGAAACAGATGACCCTCCTTAAAACAGGATGTGGTATACAGCAAGAGCGAGCGCTTCCTGGACGACCACGATAAGAGAGGGCACCTTGTGCCTTGTTGACCTGCCGGGCAGGAAGGGGGGGGGGAAACTGTCGGACTGCCGGGAAAGGGACGTAGATTGCTTGGTAGGGGCTGGCTCGGACGGGTATGAAGTGGACAATATACTTTTGTCCAAAGCCATATAAACTCTTTGAACAGAAAGAACTACGAGGAGTGGGGGGGGATTGAGCGGGTCAATATGGGAGCCGAGCCTCTTCCTTCCTAGCTGCATTTACCAACACACATATCCACACACACACAGAGACAAGCGCGCTGCTCAAGAGGCACTCACTCACTCACGCACGTACCGTACGTCGCACGTCGTACGCACCCACACGCCAGGTGGTGCGCGCAGTAACCTTGATCTTGTTCCACTCAAGGTCAAGGTAGGAAGGTGCCCCACAAAAAAGGCCAAGGGGAGCTCGAGCTACCAGCCTCTAGCTGATCCGGAGAGGTGGAACAGAGACATGTTGACAAAAAAGATTGTGGAGCAGATCTGGGGGTGGGTAGGATGGCAGTTAGCTGAAGGTTCTCGTTGATGAACGAAACAGGAATAGATTCGAGATGGTTGATGATGCAAGTGGGAGAGAGGGAGGGGTGTGGGGATGAGGAGGACGATCAGCCCGCGGAAACACCAGTCTTTGACACCAGTTTGATAGGAGAAGAGGGTTTGAGGGTGAAGGGATGAAAAGGAAGAGAAAGTGGGAGAGGGAGAGTGCAGAAAAAGAGGGGCACGATCGTCCTAGTTAAGAGACCTGGTGGTCATGGACACACAGGCGCCGACACACAC